>CM031242.1:431129894-431324094 GCA_018340775.1 Taxus wallichiana var. yunnanensis | reverse complement strand
GTGGGTTATAAAAGGAGACAAGATTGTTTAAGGATATTTGTGTGTTTGTGTGTATCTCTTTACGCCGTTGGTGGAGGCAGCTCCTTTTATACCTCATTGTTATATATTTTTCTCCATCAGACTTATTATGGGTTTTTATATCCCTCAACATTCAAGCTATTTACCTAATCTAAAAAAATGTACAAAATTTTTACCTTGTTTCATACCCTTCAAATATGGTATGAAGTCCATTTAACATGACTTCTTATTTTTGTAAATTCCTTTCCCATTCTAAGAAGGCTCATTAGATGAATTATATTTAAGATGGGAGAGTGTTGATGCACAAACTAAGAAAGAGATATAAATTTAGTATTGCATAGTAACAGGAAGGAAAGAAAACATTGCCGAGGAAATTCGACATGGAATATCCTCCTTAGATCTTGCAAGGCAAGGAAAGATAATGAGTGTTTTATGGATCTTTCTTCGCAATATTGGATTGAAATTGAATTACCTTTATTATCATGAATGGAGAAAATTGATGCAATGGAGGATGATCTTCAATTTGATTCCCAATCCCACCAAATCTTATCCCCATTAGGAAGGTGTGGCCATCTCGCACCACACCTTCCCCTCACATCCCCTAAACTATCTCAGTGAAATAAGTCGAGAATCTTGAAATCCCACATCATGCAAGCATGATTTCCATCATGTAATGAAGGAAATGGTTTTAGTTGTTGTTGTAGGAGATTAGTGGGCATAGCACTTGAAAAGAGTAGGAGGGTGAAGCCATAGTAGCAAGTTCAGCCATATTGGTCGTGCATTTGCTAGTGTACATTAACACAAAGAGATTCTATCTTCTAATGACATTTTTGAAAGCTTGTTTGAATTTTACGGCTCATCGCTACAAATTTTCATTATTGTTGGGGGAAAGCAATAGTTAATGAATCAATAAAATACTAATATGTGTTTGATATAGAAGAGTGTCCGTTGCTTTGTGTGGTGTCGAAGTCTATCCCAAATCTACCATGACATACAACTTCAACGTAATTATGTATAATCTTCTAATGTGTTAAACGGTTGGAAAACAAAAATGTATATATTGAATAGTTGTTTCGATACATGATTTACACAATAACTACCCTTTGACCTCGGTTGGGCACAATTTGGTTATGGCTTTGGTTTTAAGTCTAATGTCCACACCACCTTTTGTACTCCAATTTGAGTTATGTGTTTGTATTTTTTTCTAAGCATGATCACGCATATTTTTTTCCTATTTTTGTCCTTTTTGTGTCATTTGATATCCGTCTATTGTTATGTTTTGAGTTTTTTCTCAATATTCTATGTGAGTTAGTCATGTTCGGTGAGGCTAAATAATAGTAATGTGATTCGATAAAAGAAACACTACAGATGGTTAAGTCATTT
Source organism: Taxus wallichiana var. yunnanensis (assembly GCA_018340775.1). Taxonomy (NCBI): domain Eukaryota; kingdom Viridiplantae; phylum Streptophyta; class Pinopsida; order Cupressales; family Taxaceae; genus Taxus; species Taxus wallichiana. The sequence continues at coordinate 431,322,693 of CM031242.1, read as the reverse complement.
TGAAAAGCCTTATGCTAATTTCCTTTAATTTTGTCTTATATAGGCACCACGCTTTAATTAAAGGTTAGGAGCGCCTCCAAAGTAATTAAATTGATGCCCTTTACAATTTTAGTTAGTAATTTTCTCGTCAAATACATAAATACAAAGTTACATATATTGTCGTGATTTAAAATTTATAAAAAAAATCATAATAGATCACTAAGTCAGAAATTCAAGAAATGGAAAATATCAAACAACCCCATGCAGAAGAAATTAAAATCGGTGCCTCAAATCTAGCAAACATAAAGAAGCCATAGAGCTCAAAGAGAGAGAAGAAATGGTGAAAGGTTTCAAAGTCTTTGGGCTCAAGAAATGGTTCAGAACGAGCCCAAAAAATGACTAAGTATGGAGGAGACAGCGGAATGTTCCAAGTGTCCAAATGACACCTCAAAGTTGAATCCAAAAGGAGACTTGAATGAAGCGCGAGGCCCCATGTCCCGAGGCCCAAAGAGGAGGTAGAGTCAAAGCTAAAAGTCAAAGGTGGACGAGGGTGGGCCTAAAAAAGACTAAGTATAGAAGTGCTAGTGGAAGCCGCCACGTGTCAGCTTGGCACATCCCCAAAAGTAAATCCAAAAGTGGAGACCCAAATGAGCGCGGGCTCACCACGTAGTCCAAGAGGCCATTGAAAAATTCCAAGAACCTACGAGGCTTCCACGTGTCCCAAAAAAAAAAATCTAAGTATGGAGAGCAGCGCAGCATCTCCCACGTGTTTAAGTGCGAAAAGGTAAAGAGTCGTTGATGTTCCAGGGTTTGAAAAGGGAAGAGGTCGTTGGGTTGAGTTTCGAAAATTGAAAGAGCCAGAATGGAGGCATTGAGAGTGTCGGCACCAGTGTTAACGACACTAATTCAAGAAAAATTAAGGAAGGTTTCCAAGTGAAGCACGAGCCTCCATGTGTCCCGATTAAGATATATATGACCCAGTAGAGCAAAGACTTAGCCAAAAAACATAATGAAAATCGAGCAAGCCATGGGAAGAAGCCACGTGTCACCCACGCAACTCCAAAAGCAAAATACAAAGGCTTCCCTCAGACATGCGCCAGCCCTCCACGTGTCCGGTTTCAAAAGGGGCCGTTTTGGTAGCTGGTTCCCGCCATTTTGTACGGACCGATTCAAATTTCAAATGGGCATATCTTTTGACTCGGGCTCAAAATCCAGCAAATCTAGCACCGTTGGAAAGATCTCGGCCTCATCTATGCCATGGAGATCTAAAACTTTAAGTTTGGAGAGGTTAGGTGGGGAAAAATGAAGAAACATCTTTGGGCCATTAATACAAGATCTATTTTCCCCCAACAACTAGATCGGATTCGATCTGATCCATCGTTTCCTCCTCCTTGAGGCACTGAACAAGTAATTGATGCAGTCATGACAGATTTGGGGTGGATTTTGCAGGAGGCATTGATGATAGTGGTTGAGCTTTGAAACTAGTTTTCCACTTCTCTCTCCTTCTTCCTTTGTGTTGAATCTATAAAAGAAGGTCGGGGCTCATTGTAAAAGGTTGGACATTTCTATTTTTGTGCCTCCCTTCTTCTTTTGTTCACAGAAGGATTTGTGGAGCTTTTCTAACCTCTCCTTTGGGTTGTAATGCAAATTTTTTCCTCTTGGCTACTTGATATATTGTATCGACTCTTGAGCAATAATATATATGTTTGTGGATGTTTCTCGACCCTCTCATGTATTTGTTATTGTCTCTCTAATCTCTTATTGCATTTGGTCATCTATGCATAGTGTTTGTATTACATTTTGTGGTCTATGTTAAACTACAAAATGAGTGTCTAACATTCCTTTGGTGTATCACCTCATTAGCTTAGGTTTATTTTCTTGCATCTCTCTAACCACTCTCCTTGGTAGATAGAATAGACTTAGAATAGATCCTCTGTAATTTGTTTGTATACACCTGAATAGAGGATAGGAACCGGCCTCAATCCGGAGAGCTCTCTCAACTCACAAGGTCCCACACCTTGAGAGATGCTCCATGTTGTGCAATCACACTGAGAGTCTCAACCCATCTAGTTGTAGACATTCAAGGGTGTTGTGATTCTACACTAATAGTTTTGGCATGCCCGATGGGACAAAGAAGTCTCCATCTTTATTATAGTAAGATTGATGTGCACTTGTTGTGATTCTAGCTTTTAAGAAGCTTTAAAACTACACATCTGGTGACTCTCAAAAGGGACAAAATCCACTTGGTTTCAGCAGTCCAAGCTTGCCAAGTTCATGAGAAGAATACAAACAAGGTCAAGAACCAGAGAAGAGGGACATTTTCCACTACACTTGTCTCCAGATAGAAGGAGAAGGGGAGAAGAGCCCAGAGGTCTCCATCTCCACCAAATAGAGCCTTATCAACACCTCCTCCTAGTAGGTCCATTCTTTCAATCAAGAAGGGTTCTCAGGCTAATCAGGATGGCACAACCAAATCCTTATGTCAATTTCACTGGCAGCAGCCCACTCACTCTTAATGCAAAAATCCAGTCCCAGTGGCAGCATTAAAGAGCATCCCATATTTCACTAGGAGAGAACCAGACTTCTCCTAGTGACCACATTCAAGACATTGCAAATGTCATGTAATCCATGAGATCACTGAGATGGAAATTGTAGTTAAGTTGCTAGCCTCTTCACTCAAGGGAAAAGCTTCACAATGGTTCAGGAGCCTAGAAGCAGGCTCTATTCAAAATTGGGACCATCTGTGCAGAGCTCTTTATGACCAGTTTGGAGAAAAAGGAGATAACTTGTCCTTGTTGGAGCAACTAACAACAATCAAAAGAGCTCCTAACGAGTAGTTGATAGATTTCAACCTCATATTTCAAAGGACCTGGGATAGATTCCATTGGTTGTAAGGCCCACAGATGTAGGTGCTTTCTTATACTTTCTTAGAGCTCTAAATTTTGATATTGCTTTAATGATTCAATCAATGGGAGGCACAACCTTACCTGTAACTTATAGCATTTCCATAGGAGCTGAAAATTGTTTAATTCAGGCTAGAAAAACTTGCTCCTAGGCCACCCATGCCTCTATACCTAGAATTAGGAAACCCAAGCACTAGCCAGACACCCACATTAGCTCCTATACCTACTCCTAGGAATCAAAGTTCATTGAAGCCTCCACCTCATCCTCTAACACCTCAAAAGAGCTTCAGGAAGTTATGAAACAACTTCAGAACCTAGGGAATGAGTTAGTAACTATCAAGAGACAACATGCTCAGAGTTCTAGGCCATATCAGCCTCAAGCTCAATATCAGGCTAGACCCCCATATCAACAAAATAGACCACCAGCTCAGGCTGTAAATCAGAGTCAAAACCAAGGACAACCTCAAGCTGGTAGACCTTTCAGGTCATATGATCCAAATACAACTTCAACATCAAGGGCATTGGTTCCAACACAAAACAACATGGCACAAGAATATGATTGGTGTTTCCCATGCAATCAGCCACATAATCAATCAATGTGCTTCAATGGTGCACTAAACCAGGCCTTGATGGTACAGACCATTGGTGTGTCACAAGAATCTAGCCAAGAAGAAAATCAGCAGCAAGGAGCTCAACAAGAGGCATCTCCAAGTGAAACTATGCTTGTCAATTGGCAAGTTGAAGACTTATGTGGAATGAATCAAGCCCCTTCTCAAAGTGTAGCTTTACGATACATGGTCGAGAAGAGAAATATTGGAGAAGGAAAATCACCAAACTCGAGTAATCCTCAATCCTCCATTACTCCACAAGGTATTGGCACTCAAAATGTAACTCCCAATATGCAGAGTCAGTCCAAACCACCTTCCAAATCTACTCAAGGCACCGGTTGTAACAACCCATGTGCAAGAGAAAAATGTGCCAGGGAAGGGGCAGAAAGGATAGCTCATTTAATATCATTGAGAAAATGAAGAAGAAAAATGTGAACATTTCACTGTGGGAGTCACTAGCCATTCCAGGACAGAGGGATCTGTTGCAGACTACCATGGCCAATTGGTCAAGCTCAAATAATCCCCTAACTAGCAAGAGAAAGTGTTTGCCAATGCAGCTCAACTTGAGGGAAACCATGGAGGACAACAAGGTAAGAATCTGAAGCCTCCTCCATTCTATGTTTCATTGATCATTGGGGACAAATTGGTACATAATTGCATGATTGATTCGGGGGAAGTAGTTCTGTAATGCCCAAACAAATAGCCGATCAACTGGGTCTTCAATACAAAGTCATCTCCAAAGGGGTAGTGCAATTGGATGGGACAAAGTGGTGGCAATTGTTGGAGTCATCAAAGATTTGAGCCTCACACTACATGCCTACCCTAATGTGATTGTATTGCAGAATGTATCAGTCATAGACTTGCCACCACATTTTGCATTGTGTTTGTCCAGGGACTTCACTGCCAAAATTGGAGGCTATTTGTTTGTTGATTGGTCACATATGCTTTTTAGAACAAGGTATGGAGCTAAGGCCACAATCAGATCTGAGCCCATAGTAGATTACCATATTGAGTCTTATGTACCCATCCCGATCAATGCCAATTGTTCAACCTTTGATCAGGAGGACCTCCTAAGCACTTGTGAAGCAGATACCAAGGTGGGGTGTATCCCAGACTTGACTCTCGATGAATGGGTGAACAAAAAGACATGCTTTTGACCCCTATAAGGAGATGGAAGAATCTGAGCTAGGAGTCTACTATGTCTGCATGAGGAGAATCATCCTCTTCCTGACATCATTAAGCGAACACAAAGATGACAATGAAGTATGGCAATTGTTCTTTGATGGCTCAAGAAGTAGGCAAGGAGCCGGAGGAGGAGCTATGCTTGTTTCCCCCAAGGTATGAAATACTACTCAACTTTTTGTTTCCAATTTTCCTGTTCAAACAACACAACAGAATATGAGGCTTTGGTTCATGGATTGCATTGGGCAAGGAAATGAGGAATCAAGAACTTGCAAGTGTTTGGTGATAGTGAACTAGTTGCTTAATCAGGTCAGGAAAAAAATGTTGTCAAGAATGACCTGTTAAAGAGTTACAAGAACCGGGTATGGGACCTCATTGAGGATTTTGAGGCATTCAGCATCAACTCCATCCCCAAGAAAAATGAAGTAGCAGATAGACTGGCAGCAATTGGGGCAGCATTTGACGTTGTGGAGAGTATCAAGAATGATAAGCATCAGCCCCATATCAAGTTGGTTGTAAGGCCAGTTGTCCCAGAAACAACAACACAAGTTGGCAAGTCTTTGAAAATGATCAACAAATTGTCAACTTTCTATAAGAGGAAGTTGAGTTCTCTTCCAGGAATCAAGACAGATTGGAGCAGCAGTATGGAGATCAAGTGGTATAACTGAGGACCAAAAACTACCAAAGGGTCTTGTCACTTTGGAATCAATCTTCAACCCAAATGACCAATTCCGAAAAGAAAAGGCAAATATTCAAGTAAAGGGTGAAGATTCAGAACCTATTTTTATAGAAGAAGGCAAAACATTGCAGATTGGCGGGTAAGCACTCAACAAGAAAAATCTGAATTTGTTCAACTCTGTCAAGAATTCCCAGATGTCTTTTCCTGGACTTATAAAGATTTAAGAGGTTTCAACCCAAAGTTGGCACAACACACCATCGAGTTGGATCCAGGAGCTAAACCTTTCAGACAAAAACAAAGGCCAATAAATCCCCACATTGAGCCTCTCATGAGAAAAGAATTGAACAAATTAATTGAGGCTAGTATCATCTTTCCTATCAAGCATTCGAGTTGGGTTGCTAACTTGGTGCCTGTGAGGAAGAAAAATGGAGAAATCAGGTTGTGTGTGGACTTTCATGATCTAAATAGAGCATCACTTAAGGATCACTACCCACTCCCATCAATGGAACAAATCCTACAAGTTGTAGCTGGTTATGAGAGGTTTTCATTATTAGATGGATACTCAGGTTATAACCAGATAATGGTGAAAGAGGAAGATCAATTCAAGACAGCCTTCACCACCAAATGGGGAACCTATGCTTATAAGAAGATGCCATTTGGACTATCGAATGTTGGAGCAACATTTCAGAGAGCTATGGACATGGCATTGAAAGGCTTAATTAACAACATAGTCCTGATATATCTTGATGATATCACTGTTTTCTCCAAGAATGTTACGAGATCATCTCTTTCACCTTAGACAGGTATTCCAAGAGATGTAGGAGGTTTGGGGTGTCATTAAACCCAAAAAAGTGTGTGTTCTAGCTCATGAAGGGAAATTGTTGGGCCACATTGTCTCGAGGAAGGGTTGACAATTGATCTGAAAGGGTTGAAGCCATCCAGGACCCTTCCATTGCCACAACATAAAGGTCTCTCCAAAGCTTCTTGGGGAGGATAAACTTTGTTCACAGGTTTATACCTGATTTTGCTACTCTTGTGAAGCCTTTAACAATGATGTTAAAGAAGAGTCTTGCATTTAAATGGACAACGAGAGGAAAAGAGTTTTGAGGCCATCAAGCTCACAATATCACAGCTCCACTCTCATTAACCCAAGACTTTCAAAAGACTTCATGTTATATGATTTTGGAGGGTCAGACACCATCTCAGCCATCTTGGTCCAGCCCAACAATGAAGGTTGAGAAACCCATAGCTTTCTTGATTAAAGCTTGGAGGACTACGAGGTAAAATACTCTTTCATTGAAAAATAGGTCCTTGTTTTATTAGGAGCTTAAAGAAGTTCGAACTTGGTCTCAAATAATAAGATTCAACTTTTAGTTTCTCATGTTGGTGTTAAAGACTTCCTTTTAAATAAGGATTTGAATGAGAAGAGGGCAGGTTGGATCACCTGGGTAATGGAATATGACATTGAGATCAAGGTGACCAAACTAGGTTAGAGGCAAGGGACTGTGTGAATAACTCACCTCTAAGCAACAGGTTGAGTCAATGGGTGAAAAGGAGGTTGTCCTATTTCTACAGAATGATCAAGAACAATCAGCTAATGATGCACCTGCTCCATGTTGGACCCAAGCTTTGGTGCATTACCTTCAAATAGGTTTGTGCCCTCTAGAATGGAACAAGGCAAAGAGAAGATACTTCAGACTACAAGCTATCCCTTATGTGCTTGTTGGTGGTGTCTTGTTTAAGAAGGATATCAATGGTATTCTATTGAGGTGCATTGAGACATGCCAAATTGAGAGAGTGTTGCATGAATTCCATGATGGAGAAGCAGGAGGTCACTTTTCCCCTCGAGCAACAACTCTCAAGATCATGAAGGCTGGTTATTATTGGCCTACAGTGTTCAGGGACTACTACTCATGGGTCAAGAAGTGTAAAAAATGTGCATTCTTCATAGGAAAGGAGAAGCTAGCATCCCTTCCCCTTCATCCCATTTTAGTGAATCAACCATTCATGCAATGGGGACTAGACTTCATTGGGGTGATTAACCCAAATTCAAGCCAAGGCCACAAGTGGATACTTACCACATATTATTTCACCAAGTGGACTGAAGCAGTGGCACTAAAAGAAGCAAATGAATCCAACATCTTGGATTTTTATGAAGGAATAGCCACCAGGTTTGGAGTCCCTACCACTATTATATCAGATAATGCATTGGCATTCCTTGGTACAAGGATCACTGAATGGGTAGTTAAGAATGGTGTGTATCTCAACACCTCATCAAATTATTACCCTCAGGGTAATGGCCAAGTAGAGTCTACAAATAAGAACCTATTAAGGATTATCAGAAGGACTCTTGATGAAAATCAGAGGACTTGGCATACAAGGCTCAAATCAGCTCTATGGGCTGATAGGATCACATCAAAGAGGTCCATAGGTAGCTCACCTTACAAACTTGTATATGGAAAGGAGGCAATATTTCCCATCTCATTGGAGTTTCCCACTTTGGAACTCATGAAATAGTTAGAGCTAGTTGAGTTTGAACCCATGGCAATCAAGTATGCAGAGTGATGGAGGTAGGAGAGGCAAGAGAGCATGTAATGCAGGTCATGGAAAAGGATCAGGCATTGATAAAAAGAGTTTTGATAAGAAGGCAAGGATGAGGACCTTTCAGGAAGGAGACTTAGTCCTAAAGTGGGATGCAGATCGGGAAAAGCCAGGAAAACACTCCAAATTTGATGCTATCTGGAGTGGCCCTTACATGATCACAGAGTGCAAGAGTAGCAATGCCTTCCAGCTGGCTAAATTGGATGGCGAAGAATTACAGATCCCAATGAATGGGATCCATCTCAAACATTGCTACTTGAATGGGAAGTTTCCACCCCTGTAAATATTAGCATAGGATTTTAATTTCCCTAAGTGCGTATGCACATTGTTTTGTTGTAGTGTAGTTTTTGTTTCCCTAAGTGTTGTGGCATAGTTCTTTGTTGCTCTAGGTTACGTCATTACATAGCCCAACGTGCCTCCAAGTGGATGTGCTATCCCTTTTACAGTATTCACGATAGGGAAACTCATAGTTGCATGTAATAGTTGTTATCTTCAAAAATAAAACAAATGCAGAGCAACTAAAAATCATCTTTGAAATAGTCCATTCAGGGACAGATGAAAGCCTTGGGTCAAGATAATTTTCTACTCTCAGAAACCTTGTTTCGATATTTCTTATGAAAATTGAGAGTGCAAATGGTCGAGCTCATGGATCAGAGGCAGGATCAGTATCAGGCCATCATTCTTGACTCCATGCCCAATGGATATAACAAGGAAACTGGTCCTTTCATCTAGTAGGTAGATACCCCTGCGAGTCACCAAATTGTTATCCATATTTTGTCCCTCGGTAAAAATTGGATCAGCCATGACCCCACACAAAGAAACCAGAGAAATCACATTCAAATCCTACAAATAGGTTGTAGAGGGACTCTACAATGGAGTGGCGGGGCCTGTGAAAGATCAAACGACCTTGTGCAAGAAGAAATTCAAGAAATGGCTCTATCGTCGAGTGAATTCATGCCTCAAATCCAAAAAACAGATTACAGTGGGCTCGGAAATGGAATAGTAGGGTTGGGGAAGGAGAAGACAGTGTCAAAGAAGCCATAGACTCAAAGAGAAGAAACGATGAAATTTTGAAGTCTTCGAGCTCTGAAATAGTTCAGAACAAGCCCAAAAATTGACTAAGTATGGAGGAGACAGTGGACGCTGCCAAGTGTCCAAATGGTGCACATCTCCAAAGTTGAATCCAAAAGGGAGACTTGAACAAGTGCCAAGCCCCCACGTGTCCCAGGCCCAAAGAGGAGGCAAAGTCAAAGGCTAAAAGTCAAAAGGCGGACAGGGTGGGCCTCAAAAAAAGACTAAGTATAGAAGTGCTTTAGTGAAACGCGTCACACATCTTTGGTGCATCCCCAAAGTTAATCCAAAAGTGGAGACCCAAATGAGCGTGGGCTCGCCACATTGTCACAAATTGAAAAATAGGTAAGAGAGGCCATTGAAAAGTCCAAAAAAAAGGCTTCAGTATCGACCCGATGCTCCTTGAAGGCAAAATCTTGAGCGGGTTTTAAGTGAGCCTCCACGCGTCTCAGTTTCAGTAAAGGGAAAGGTCGGGTTGAATAGAGAAGCATTGAGAATTCCAAGATCCTAGGCCAAAAGGATGTCCAGTGTCAACGACGCTCCTTCAAAGCAAAATTTGAGGGAAGGTTTTAAGTGAGCGTCTGGAGCCTCCATGTGTCCGGTTAGATATATGACCCCAAAGGAGAAAAGACTTAGCCAAAAACATAAAGAAACTTGAGCAAGCCATGGAGGAAGAAGCCATGTGTCACCCAGACATGCAACCAAAAGCAAAATACAAAGGCTGCCCTCAGACATGCACCAACCCTCCACGTGTCTGGTTTTAAAAAGGGGCCCATTTTGGTAGTTAGTTCCCGCCATTTTTGTATGGACCCGATTCAAATTTCAAATGGGCATATCTTTCGACTCGGGGCTCAAAATCCAACAAATCTGGCACCATTGGAAAGATCTCGGCCTCATCTACACCATGGAGATCTGAAACTTTAATTTTGGAGAGGTTAGGTGGGAAAAAATGAAGAAACATCTTCGGGCCATTAATACAGGATCTATTTGCCCCAACAACCAGATCGGATTTGATCTGATCCATCATTTCCTCCTCCTTCGAGGCACCGAACAAGTAATTGATGCAGACACGATAGATTTGGGGTGGATTTTGTAGGAGGCATTAATGATAGTAGGTTGAGCTTCAACGAGTTTTCCCACTTCTCTCTCCTTCTTCCCTCGTGTTGAATCTATAAAGGCAAGGTCGGGCTCATTGTAAAGGGTTGGACATTTCTATTTTGTGCCCTCCCTTCTTCTTTTGTTCACAGAAGGATTTGTGGAGCTTTTCTAACCTCTCCTTTGGGTTGTAATGCAAATTTTTCCTCTTGGCTACTTTAATGATATAATGTATCGACTCTGAGCAATAATATATATATTTTGTGGATGTTTCTCGACCCTCTCATGTATTTTTATTATTGTCTCTATGATCTCTTGTGATTTGGTCATTTGCGCATAGTGTTTGTATTACATTTTGTGAGTCTGTGTTAAACTAAAAATGAGCATCTAACATTCCTTTGGTGTATCACCTCATTAGCTTAGGTTTATTTTCTTGCATCTCTCTAACCCTGTCTCCTTGGTAGATAGAATAGACTTAGAATAGATCCTCTGTAATTTGTTTGTATACACCTAAACAGAGGGATAGGAACCGGCCTCAATTGGAGAGCTCTCTCAACTCACAAGGTCGAAACTTCATCTCACGCTTTTGTCTTGAGGTTTGGTCACTTGGTTATGAATGACATTTTTTAATTCTAGGCATATCTAAGTAAGATAAATAAAAGGATTTAGAGAGCTCGATAAGGAGTTTTTATGGTATTGCACCTTTTGTGGGGAGACAAGATATATGAGATTTAGTATCCTTGGAATCTTTTCTATGTTTATGTTTATGTCAATAGTGTCTTTAATGAGAGATGAATTACCTTCCTTGAAATATTGTGGAGTGGGCGAAGGTCTAGATTATCCTTCGTGGCTTAACAAACATTGAGATCCTCTATGAAAGATTCATAATCCTAAACTTTGGAGTACGATTCAATTTGGGAATCTAGGAATGAAAAATGATGAGGGTTCATGGAAAACCCACTTTTTTCATGATAGGAAGGGATATGTTTATAAGATTTGAGATATTTTAGAGGAAATTAATTTTTATCAGCCATGTTAATGTTTATGATCCCTATACTATCTATCTTAACATTTTATTTTTAACCTTGATCACTTTATTGAAGAAGGGTTTGTCTCTCCTCAACAAAGGTGAAATCTACCTCTAAAACACAAATGGGTAATAATGCATTAATTTCATAGATACGAAATTAATAAAATATTTATAGGATATAGGTATGGATTTTATGAATACATAATAATATTCCCTAAATAACTCTTTTGTAACATTTTTTACAATTGTAAGTGTTTGTATTTTTTTTGGTAATCACTCAAAACTTGAATAGAAATGAGTTAAGAATCACCAAAGATGCAACGGTTTTTAATCCATGTATTTGAGATAGGAGAAATCCCATGATACTCAACCATGTTGTTTATACAACAAATTTGAAGAGGAAATTGAAAGGTGTGATTTCCAATTGAATAAATTAGAATCACGCTTTCCTAACATCGATGACATACTTTATTCCATCTTAGTAGAGGTTCCATAAGAATCTTTGTTCTTGAAAATTGTCTCATTTCTTATAGTCTAGACGCCCGATAAATCAATAATGGACTTATTTTAAGGTCTTCATAGATTCCTCTCGTGACAATTCCATATATTATAGCCATCCATCAAAGAGTCACCTTCCCATTTAGGACTATCTCCTTGAGATATAATTCCTTCCCAAAATACCCATGTGAATAGGTAGTGAAAAAAAGATGGTCCAAGGTTTTTTACATATCCCGAAAAGAAAAAGAAGGCCTTGGCCATTCCATCCTCTATGCAAGAGGTTGTCCCAGTTAGGATTATATTTTTCAATGTGAGAAAAAAATGTAATGTTTTGTTGGGAGGGGCAAAATCTTCCATAGTTTTTTCCAAAGCACAAAGATATATTCTTAGCCTCATGTTCTCGCCGTGAGCACAATATAGCCAATCTTTACCTTATTGTCTTTACCATCTCTATTATAGGCCCAACATAACTTTTCCTCCCACTCCATGATGTAGATTTAAAATTTGTGATAATATTAGTTATATATCCAACATGAAACATAAATAGATGGCATAAGTAGCCCCTCCCCTCCTCCCCTTACACATATACTATCACGATCACTCTCAAAGCTGCAGAATCAGCTAAGTCATCATCCCTCTCTCATTTTCCTAAGTTTTTACATTTTTGAACAGTTAGTGCTTGTACATTACTATATTTAATCATATGAATATCATTTTTTATAGTAATTTACTCTTAAATAAGGTTTGATTTAAATTTGATTAAATAACCCATATAAAGATATGGTCGGCACCCCTTCTCTATATATGGGATAGTTTAGGCATATATTTATCTCTACCTAGGTTAGAATTTCAGGGCCATCCATTCTCTATACTATATACGTGATACGACTGATGACTGATATCTATCACGTCTATAATGGATGACCTCGCCATAGAGAATAGATAGTTTGGGGTTCCCCCACCTCGATATTGATTCTAGATAGAGGAAACTCTCCATATCATATTTATAAAGGGTTAGAAATCTCTCTTCACTTGATTGAAAAACAACTCTCCTATATGTAAAAATGGACACCCTCGATCTCCTCTTATCTAGAATTCTAAACTCTAGAGGGGGTGAAAGATGAACCTCGTATATAGACTTTATATTAGGCGCATTCCTTTATATACATATTGGGGTAAATGAAGATCCCCCTAGTTGTACTCTATATTGGGGTGGGGGCCCCTATCTGATTTTTATTTATAATTCCTATATATATGGTGGGGCCGCCCTATCTAACTATATGGATATGACACCAGCTTATAATGAGCTCTATATGTTGTCTCCATACCATATAGCTAGGGAAGGGGGGGAGTGGAGGGGAATATTCCTATTCTATATTCTATCTATGGGAAACCGTTGACACTCAACCAAATATATAAGATCTATATAAAGGGGGAGAGGTCTCCCTACTCCCTAAAGAGCTTACCTTATCTTATAGTTCTAGATATGGACGTCATATGTGGATAGGTCCGAACTACCCTGATGGGAAATTGAGACTATTTCATATATTTTATTTCTATAGGTAACTCTTATAATAGCTTATATATCTAGGGGCCCCTTCCCCTCTCTACATCTAGTAAATAGAGGTGACGAGAGAGGGACTAGCCCCTGACCCTCTCTCTGATGGTCGAGCCATATATGAATAGGGCCATCCATCGCTTAGATATTTATGTTTGTGTGTGTGATTGATACAATACGTGATATCAGTCATCAGTCGTATCACGTATATAATGGATATATTTCTACTCTCGGTCGACGCTCGGGCCCTAGATATATACGTGAGAGAACCCTATATAAATATATAGCGAGGAGTTCACCTTTAGGCATAAGGAGGCATAACAACGGGCTCCCCATGGGGAATCTATGTGACGAAGGAGGGAGAGGTACGTAGGGCCTTTAGGGGTCCCTTATAAATATTAGCCAATGGGAGAGGACTTGACCGCACCTATCTATAGATGGTCGAGGTCCCATATCTAAACCTCGTAAGATAATATAGTTCGGGAAGAAGGAGGTTGGGGGCACCCACCTATTGATTATTTATCGGGGTCGAGGAGGTTGAGGAACTCCGATCGAATTCAAGTTTCAAGGAAGGGTTATCGTTTTGCCTCAGACTCTTATCGAGACAAACATGGAGGAACCCATCACTCCTCCGTTCGTGTTGGGAGCCCCATCTGCTGTTGTGTTGCCAACGAATCCCCCCAATGTTTCTACGTTACGGCAATTTCGTGAATGCTATTCCGATCTGAGTGGTCTGATTCCGTGTCCCGTGCTGGGGAGCATTATCCTCCTCTTCATTCCAAACTCAAGAATACGATTGATACGATTCATTGGTCTGTGCGTCTCTCCCCTCACTTTCTTGTACTCCCCTCGCTCTTTGATACAATCTTTCCTCCATCGTTGAATTCCAATTCATGTGAATGATTTGATGGATTCCTCATGAGAACATACATTTTTACATGGGTTTAAATGGTATCCCCTAATCATTTTTTGTATTGACCACATTTCAAATCCATATTCACATTCTAGTGGGTTGGTCCAATATAGAAAGTTATGGGAAAAAGTGTGTTATAGTATTTCCAGTTCGAGAATTTCTCATGATCACCATGTTTCACATGCTGCATATTTTACTATTCCATTTTCTTCTCAAAAGCATGCTAATACATATGTTTTGCGTAAGAGTGAGCACCTTTTATTCGATGAAATGTTATCCATTTGTAAAATCCCTGTGCAGATAACCCCCCACGAGTGGTCCCCCATGAAGCTCTGGGGAATAAGGGTTGTCTTGTGTGTAGAAATAACATTCTGAATCGACATCTATTTCGTGTCTTGGGATTTTGGGGTACTCGAGATAGTAGGTACATGACATGCCCTTCCTACTTGAGTATTATATGGATATGTGGGAAAGGGTTCTCATAGGGGTCCGACTTCTAGAAATTTGGGGCAACATATAGACCCACTTGCAAGCGGATTCGAGTGGCGGATATAATGCTCGGAAGAGAAAGGGAATTAATGACTCCACCGGATATAGATGTAAACTTGGTTGCTATTAGAATGAGGGAGAATCATCCTGGTTCTCATAAAACTCCACCACTCGGATCATCGCTAGGTTCCCTCTCCTTGAAATTAAATGGACTAGTAAATAATGATTATAAACATGGGGTGACCATAAAAAGAAAGAGAAAAGAGTGGTTGTGTAATAAAGATAAATATTACATTACGTCGATCATAAATCAATATATTTATTATTTGGAGATAATCTCAAATCACTGCAAGCATCCATCTATCTTTTCATCGGGGAAAGAGAAGCGAGCCGACCCCTGGAAGTGGGACATGACATTTTAGAGAAGAGTGGGACCTAATGATTGATTGTGAATTCATAATCACATCTGCTCCATAATTTCCCCTTTTTTCACGTTCTTGAAATGGATCTCGTCAAATATTCAACATTTCCTATGATCATTCCTCTCTCGATTATTTAGGGAATCTCCCTAAATAAGTAGAATATTACTATTATGTCAATGTCGATCTCTGCTCAAAGCTAGGTGGTGAGGGGAGGAATAGATCAAAGCCAAACTCTGTGTCTCCTATAAGTGGTGGCCATGGATTAAATGCCTCCAAAAATAGATTTTCAAGCCTTAAATCAAGCCCTTTATTTGATGGCAACACCATTAACAGAGATGGAGCGGGCACTCCACAACAGATCAACCAAGGCTTCAACGGTTTTGTTGGTGTTTTGGCCAATGGCACTGCAAAGAGGTAGTGGCCATGGATAGGACATGGCGCTAGGTGTTGGTGTTCGGGATACTCGAGAGCTTCTTCATCTTGAAATCACTATGGCTTTTGGGTTTACAACAAAGCCTGGGCTACTCACATACATGGATCAAAGACAAGTGTTCCTTCATTTGTTGATGTTGTATCTAAACAACCAAAGATTAATGCAAGGATTTTGAAAATTTATATTAACCCACTCAAGAGACCCCGATGCTAAAAATAGATGAGGTTCTCTTCAAAAGGTACTAAGGAGGAAGAAAATATTTACCAGCTTGGGTTTTATATGCGGAGTTTCACAAATTTTGGCCAAAACTTTCACGGCTCCACTCCATGACTGGATTTCTCAGAGATGATGAGAAAAGATACAAGGTAAGATTGAACTTTATCGTTATGTCAAGGAATATTTCATTGTTGTATTTGAAACCCCGAAGATAGGGATTCAATTATTACTCAAAATGGGTTTGGGGTAAACATGAGCTCATGGGGTAAGTGCACGGTTGGGGGCCAAAAAGTGGACAAGAATCTGAAAAAAAAGCAAAACGCGTACACGTTTTTTTAAAATGCACTCGCATTTTAATTTGTTTGGCTCGGGAATCACCAAAGCATAATGCATATGTGTTACATAACACGTACGCGTTATGCCTACTATAAACAAAAAAAAGAGGCCCGAGCCACAATATATAAAACAAAGAAAAATATGTATGCATTATGTAACACATACGCGTTTTACGTTTTCTCTTTTCCTAAGCCATGCCTCAAGGCTTGGGATCTAGTTTAGATCCCCAAGCCTAAGGCATGGACCTGCACAAACACAACAAACAACAAGTTTTTACAAGAAAATGTAAAAATAACACTTCCTCTATGATAAATCAAAATAAAACAATCGATCCATTTTTAAAAAATTATACCACGACGTAGAGCAAAGTCTCTTCTTTCTAAAAATATAATTTTTCAAATTTTTTAACTAATATAAGGTTTCCATATTATTTATTTTCTAACTATGCCTTTTTATAGCTATTTTTTGAATCAAATATGTCTATCTTTCATGGTGTATCTTTTTTTTGGGTGATCGAAATTTTAAAAAATTATACTAACCCAAACTAGGCATAATTCTATACATATTCAAAAAAAAAAAAATCTAAATTTTGATATTTTTGAGGTAGTTAGGGGGCACGGTCAAAGCTCCATTATTTTTCAAAACATAAAATTTTTGTACTAGAAAAATCATAAATAAAAATATATTCTTTTTAAAAACGGAGCCCAAACTAGATGCTCCTAGCTATCTTTCTACCAAAGGGTTTTCAAAAATACTAAATGGTGCTCAAAAAATGATGGGGGCACGAAAGTCACTCTATTATGTTTTTTAACAAAAATAGAGCATCTGTTGGTATTTTAGTTGTTTGACCCACTTTAAGTTATCTGTTTTCAATAAAATTTATTAGCTTAGAAATTAAACTCAAAATTCTACGATTCATATTTCTACAACATCTTCTAATTTTGAGTGTAACTATTTCGAAAAACTCGTACAAGTTGAATAACTTTTTTTTCAAAAAAATGCGTCCACTTAAGACCCCCTTTTGGTCCCCCAACTTGGTGCACTTACCCATGGCTAAGCCATGGTTTCTATGTTTTGATCCATTAAAAGACTATTTTTGCACCTACCCGGTTTGGGTTCATTTGCCTAGACTCCCGCTTTAGCTTTGGAACAGATCTTGTTTGTTTGCTATAGGGGATACTCTAGGATCATATGTGGTTGTTAATGAAAATACCTCCATTCAAACCCACACTACTTATGCATGAATCTTTGTAGATCTGGATACCTCCCAAGACTTACCAACGAAAATTAATCTATAGATCAGTGAAAGACTTTGGGTATAGAGGTTAGAATATGAAGGACTTGCTTTCAGATGTCAAATCTATTTCAAAACTGGTCATATCACATAATATTGGGAACATTCCAAATGGAAGACCAAACCTACATGGTGGAAATATTCTCTACCAGAGCATCTAACAATCGATCCCCAGATGCATCCGGTTGTGGAATATAGCGCCCCATGCAAGTTGGTCCACTCATCATGGAAGATTATTCAAACAATACAAAGCAAGCTTACCCCGCATTCTTCTATTAATGGTGTTGATTCAAGAATAAACTATGCTCGACCCCCTTCCGAGGGTCACATTCCTATCAAATCGATTGAAGTGGTTCTTCCAATCTCAATGGAAGAAGGAAATGAAGAATGGAAAATGGTGGATAGGAAAAATAAGAGATATGCCAAACCTAAATCCCCCATCGTCTCGGAAAAGGTGTGAATATTGTCCTCTTGTTAGCTCTCATCATTATATTTGGGTTGTTGGCATGTTTTGTAGTTGTTGGGCATCTATTCTCGTTTTAGTTGTTGGTGATTAGCTATTTTTCAGTCATGTTGGATTGCTTGTTGTAGGTTTTGTTCTTGGCAAGTTATTTTTTTGTCATTGAGATTATTGGTCATATATGGATTTTGATCCCTTTTTGATATGTTTTTATGGTTAAATATGGATTTTGAGCCTTTTTGTACAAGGGTATAGTCCCTTTCAAAAAACTATTTGTCAATAATAAAAAATGTCGATTGAATTAATGTCACCAAATGTCAATTCAAACCCTTCGTTATTTCCTATTTATCTAGATGTTATGATGGATCAATAATTTTTATATCGGTTTTAAGCGATTCTGAGATAATGAATCCATTATTCTCATATAAATTTATCAAATTCTCTTTGTTTTAAATATGTGTCAAAATTTATTCTTAATATACCATGTTTTCTATTATGAAGTATTTCATATTTTCATTGTGATAATATATTTTTATTGTTTTTTAATATTTATATTATTAAAATACGTAATAATGTAATTAAATTAATCTTAACAA
Organism: Taxus wallichiana var. yunnanensis; assembly: GCA_018340775.1. NCBI lineage: Eukaryota > Viridiplantae > Streptophyta > Pinopsida > Cupressales > Taxaceae > Taxus > Taxus wallichiana. Next base: position 431,304,330 of record CM031242.1, on the reverse strand, counting down.
GTTACAAAACCATTAAAAATAATTTTTTTATAGATTAACGACTAATTTTTTTGCGATTAATAGCATGCAATGAGCCATCTCCATCATTGTGCGATTACAATGCTCAACAATGCCATTTTGTTGGGGCGTGTAGGGAGCAGTCAGGTGTTGTTTAATGCCGTGTTGGTTTAGGAAGGCCAAGAACTTCTTTGATGTGAATTCCCCCTCGATCTGAGTGGAGTAGAAGAAGTGGTTGTCGGAATCTTTGACAACACGATGATAGAAGTTCTGCAAGTGTTGAAGAGCCTCACTTTTCTTCTTTAAGAAATATACCCACATCTTGCGAGAGTGGTCATCCACAAACAGTTGGAAGTACTTGTATCCTGAAAACGAAGCAGGTAATGGGCCGTTCAGATCAGTATGAACTACCTCCAAACACTTCTTGGCATGGAAGGTGCTCGTTTGAAACGGATCTCTATGTTGTTTTCCTACAAGACAGCCAGGGAAAATAGGCAAGGAACTAGACAATTTGGGTAGTCCATGGACCATTGCTTTTGAACTCATCTGGTGTAATGAACTAGACCGATAAGTGTCCATATCTAAAATGCCATAGGGTAGTTGATTCTATTGTTGAAGCAGATAAAGCTACTGTAGAAGATGAAACAGTATCTAAAGCAAATAACTTATCTTTTACAAAAGCTTTAGCAAGAATCGTACCTTGTCGGGATATTAAGCATGATTTAATGCCATTTTGAACAAGAAATTCTACCTTAAGGTGATGATTCAAGAGCTGAGTAACTGACAAGAGGTTGCTAGTCAAGCCAAGAACATATAGTACCTTTGTAAGTGTACATTTTTGTGGTCCCAGAGGAATGGTGACATTCCCTATTCCTTCTGCAATGTACTCTTTGTCATCCGCTATCCAAACTCAATCTCCAGTTGGTTCTTCGTGTAGTGAATCAAACTTCTTGTCACCTGACATATGCTTGCTTGCACTAGAGTCTATCAACCAAACTTTCTTCGTGGGCTAAGAAGTTTGAGAGATGAGTACAAGATTCTTACCACAATGGGCTCCTTCTGATGTCTCCTCATCAGATTCATCATCTTCTTGTTGGGCTGCGAGATGTCCCTTGTGCTTTCTCCAGAGGGACGTCGTTTGGACTTTTGAAAATCTTCACGCCCGATGTGCTTGTATGGCTTGAAGACCCCTATTTCAAGCTATTATGCCAGCAGTGATCAGTGTCGTGAGTATTGGTTCTGTAAATGTGACACCATCTCTTTGACTTTTGATCTTTCTGCTTTTGTTTGGGTTGCACTGGATTTGGCTTCTCCTGGGACCCTTCCGATTCTTCTCCGCCAGTAAGGCTTTGGGAACAAGGTTTTATCCTGAGACTCCTCATGGGATGAAGTGATGGCCTCTTCCTGCTATAGAAAATTCACAAGCTCTTCGAATGTCACTATTTTTTTAGACACATTCAGTGTCGTAACGAACACTTAGAATTGAGAAGGGAGTGCTCTCAAGGTGATTGTGACGAGAAGTTTATCATCCACCGTTTCACCGAGCACTAATAACTCGATCTCAGCTCAACCACGTGACGTAAGAATTCCTCCACTTTCTCGTCTGACCCCATAGAGAGGGTATGCAACTTTGACTGAAGATGAAGTATCTTCATCTGATTTTTTGCTTTATAAATGGTTGCCAACTTGTCCCATGCCTCCTTAGGTTTCTCTAGCATTCCTAACATGCAGTTACACATCGTCACTGATACTAAGCATTATCAACATCAAGGCTTTAGCACTAGCCATTTCATATTTTATTAGTTCATCGGGGGTTGTGGGAGCGGGCACAAACCACATGATATTCCCCAAAATCCTTCAAACTGAAGGATTGTCTTCATTTTTGTCTTCCAGGCCACAAAATTGGACCCTTTGAGCAACTGAGCATCGGACATAAGTAATTTCGGAGTAGACATCATAATAATAATAATAAATTATTTATGTATTTCAAGAGTTATTACAACTTTGACTCATTGATGAGAATTACTGGCTCGTAGATGCTTGCGATATTCGCATGTTATGAGATGACGACGCTTTGTAGGGCGTTCTTCTTCGTTGTCACCATCTCTATGTCGTACCCAGCTTCTAATTCTTCCCATACTCGCTTTGCTTGGCAGCTAATGTTGAAAAGAAAGTATTCAAGAAGTCCTTCTCGAACTAGCTTATCGAATGCTAGATTTCGGTATTCTAAAGCTCGTTTAGCAAAGAAAAGTAGAACCCGAGCTCTCGGGGCTTCTTCACGGTGTTCTCTGACTGGCGAGTTGATATTCCATCTTTCATGTGAGGCGACCGTGTTATTGACACTCTCAATCAAGTTGTCTACACTCGACATTCGATGAAGTGTTGTATGATCTGCTTCTTGTCCTTCGTTGTCTTGGTGGAAAGGTATGTTCCAGACACTAATGGAACTATATATATATATATATATATATTATTTTTGTTTTTTTAAAATATGACATTCGGGCTTCACAATGCCAAATTGTTCTCTTCTCGAGCCACTCTCACTCTTCACGCGGATTCTCGCACATTACATGCAGCTTTGAACTTCCACGCAGCTAAGAATCATTTACACAAGAAAGACACATCCACGCAAAGCAACACAACCTTTTTATGCTAAGCTTTTGTATTGAAAATATGGCCTTCCACGCAGCTATGGTCAGTTTCCATGCACCAACTTAATACTTCCACGCAAGCGGAAGGTTTATTCTACGTTGAAAAATTACGAGATGCTTTGTTGTTATTCTTTATTTTTCACGCAATGTTAGATTACATGGATGTGAATTTTCACAATCTCCCACGCAATGTGTTGGAGAAGACTTCCACACGGATTTTATTTAACTTGGTTTTTCTAATATTCCTCCACGCAAAGGATGTCTTCACCATATGAAAAATATAAGCCACATTTTGTAATTGTAGGTGTATTTTCAACCGATGTTTTCAACTCCACGCATCTCCTGTCCACGCAAGTCCTCCTCCACGTATCCTCGAGTAGGGAAATTCTCCACGTAGGTGAATATTCATATAGGAACACCAGATTTCCATGCAAAGACTTTAAGTCTTCATGTTTGCTTTCATCCACACTCACGTCTCCATGTTGGTCTCCACATAAATGACTGTCCAGTCTCCACGCAGGTTGAAAGACTTTCCACGCAGAGAATTTTAATACAGGCCACTCAAATTCCTCCACGCAAGTGTCAAAGCAAGTAACAGAGCAAGACAAAAAAAATGCAAGCCGTTGTTTCTCCACCATGCAAGCCGCCGAAAACATCTCCTTTCCACGTACACGTGTCTCCTCTCGGTTGTAGGCCGTATGCTTTAAAAACAACAAGGAAAAACACCATAACAAAAACTGCACACAGTGTCGATATATGGTGCTCGATACCAAAGCTGTAGGAGGCGAGATAGGAGAGAAGAATGTGGAGTGGAGTAGATCTTCTGATACTATTGAGTCAAAGGATGACTCATCACAAACCACGTCTCGACTCTCGTATATTTTCTTTGTCTCAGGATCCATGAGATGATACTCCTTCGAGGTAGTACTATAGCCAAAATGGATACACGGAGTGTTTTTAGCTCTACCTTCTTTATCTTCCTCTCGAGCTGGACATGCATGTATGTTGTGTAACCAAATACTCATAAATGAGAAATTGATGGCTTTCTACCAACATTGGGCATGAACCTTTATATCTCGTATCTTCCCCAATAATTACCTAATCAAAGAATTCTTATTTGGCAGAACCATTTTGAGAATGGAGTGAAATTTGTTATGGTTTATTTGTATTCCATGCTTTAAGATGATGAAGTGTACAATTTTCCCTCTTCTGACTCAAACTTTGTACTTTAAGTTGAATGTAGTTCCAAAATCAATTACGCAAGTGAGGATGACCTATAGGATACCTAAGAGATATTTTGTTTTATTGGCATTAGCCAGTAGTTCATTGATAAGGAATAGGCCAAAAGTTTTGAGAGGTATTTTTTTATCACGCTAAAAGACAAAGACTATTGTAACCTGCGTGGAGATGCTTGAACACTTCTGTTGCTGTTAGAGGAGCAGCCTGCATGCATTTCTTTGACCATTTTCTAAAGAAATTGTTGTGTGACAACCATTATTTCCTGCGTGAAGACCATTATTTCTTGCATGATGACTATTCTTGGCTATACGTGAATACCTTGGACGTGAAGATCTTATTTTAATCAAGCTTGGACGTGGATACTTGTACATGGAGAGAAGATCATTCTCAGAGCAGACTGCTGCATTGAAATCTTGCCTGGGCATCATATATAAAGGTTGTGTGGAAATTGACTGCTAAGCTCTTTTTTTTCTCCTGATTGCTCCAGAAAATACCCACATGAAGATCTCCAATCAAGCTCCCTGCGTGAAATATTAAGTCAGCACGTGGATGGTTGGACGTGGGATAAATTTAAAAATATATATTCTTGTCTGATGTCTAGTGATTTCTTTCTACGTGGAGGAATGACATGCGTGAAGGAAAAATGTAGCACATGGAGAGGAGAATTGGCTACATGAAGCCTAAAATCACCTAACATAATTTAAAAAAAAGGTGCCATTATTTTCCTGGAGAAGAAGCCTCTACCAAGGAAATGTGGAGTCTCTCAAAGCCACGTTGAATGACAAACATGAATGACATGATTGAGACTACTGAAAGATGCAACATCAACTCGTAAGTCGCAAAACACCGTCCAGAAGCTCTTGAAAGCTTTGGGTTCTACTTTGCACTGCTCAACGAGCTACGCAACACCAACAACCTTGTCTTCGACAAATTGGTTCACAAAGGACTCTTGGAGTATTTCCTTTTCGACGTCATCTACCAAGCAAAGTGAGTTTGAGAAGAATTAGAAGTCGGGTACGATGCCAATTGCGAAGACAAAGACAAACGCCCACAAAGCATCGTCGTCTCTCAAAGACACAGTATCAAGAGAATGAGTTGTTTCTTCTCTTAAATGAGTAAAGTTGTAATATCTATTGAAATCAATAAATAAAAAAATAAAAAGTTTTTTTATTGAAATGTCTCGCACCAAAAATTCTACTCTCCGATGCTCACTTAAAGGGCCAAATTTTGTGGCCTAGAAAACAAAGATGTAGACGATCCTTCAATTTGAAGGATTATGGGGCATTGTCACCGGATATGTGCCAGTCCCACACAGTCATTTAGTGAACTCATGAAATATGAGATGGCTAGTGCCAAAGCTCTAATGTTGATTATTCTAAGTGTCAGTGATGATGTGCAACCGCATATCCGAAATGCGGAGAGGCCAAAGGAAGCTTGGGATAAATTAGAAACCATCTATGAAGCCAAAAATCAGATTAAGATCCTCCATATTCAGTCAAAGTTGCACACCCTCTATATAGGGTCAAATGAGAAAGTTAAGGAGTTCTTACGTCGCGTGGCTGAGCTGCAATCGGAGTTGTTAGCGCTCAATGAAATGGTGGACGACAAACTTCTCATGTCGATCACCTTGAGAGCAGTCCCTTATCAATTTCGAGTGTTCATTATGAACCTAAATGTATCTAAATAAATAGTGGCATTCGAAGAACTCGTGAACTTGTTGCAGCAGGAAGAGGCCATCAATTCGGCCCAAGTGGAGACTGGTGATAAGGCCATGTTCTCAAAACCATACCGTGGCCAGAAGAATCGGAAGGGTCCCCTAGAGTTGCCAACTAAACCAAAACCAAATCAACAGCAGAAAGATCAAAAGTCAAAGAGGTGGTGTCACACTTGAAGAACCAACACTCATGACACTGCTCACTGTTGGTATGATGGCTTGAAACAGGGATCTTCGAGTCAAACAAGCACATTAGGGTGTGAAGATTTTCAAAAGTCCAAACGACGTCCCCACCGACGAAATTAGAAGGGACATCTCACAACCCACCACGATGATGAATCTAATGAGGATTCATCAGAAGGAGCTATTTGTGGTAAGAACCTCGTACCAGTCTCTCAGAATTTTCCACCCATAAAGAGAGTCTAGTTGATAGACTCGAGTGCCAGTAAGCATATGTCAGGTGACAATAAGTTGTTTGATTTACTAAACAAACAACCCATTGGAGATCGGGGTTGAATAGCAAATGACAAAGAGTACATTGTAGAAGGAATAGGCTAAGTCACCATTCCTCTGGGAACACAAAAATGTATGCTTACAAAGGTACTATATGTTCCTAGATTCACTAGCAACCTCTTGTCAATCAGTCAACTCTTGAATCATCATCTAAAGGTAGAATTTCTTGTTCAAAATGGCATCAAATCATGCTTGATCTTGAGACAAGGTAAAGTTATTGCTAGATCTTTTCTCAAAGATAAGTTATTTGCTTTAGATATTGTTTCATCTTCTGCAGTAGCTTTATCTTCCTTAACAGTAGAATATGTAGCCCTCTAGCATTTTAGATATGGTCACTTGTTAGTTAGTTCATTGCATTAGATGAGTTCAAAAGCAATGGTACATGGACTTCCCAAATTGTCCAGTTCCTTTCGTATTTGCCACGGCATCTTGCAGAAAACAACATAAGGATCCATTTAAGGCAAGCACATACTATGTCAAGCAACGTCTAGAGGTAGTTCATACCGATCTGAACGGACCATTTCCTGCTTCATTTTCAGGATACAAGTACTTCCAATTATTCGTGGATGACCACTCTCGAAAGATGTGGGTGTTTTTCCTGAAGAACAAGAGTGAGGATCTTCACCATTTTCATAATTTCTATCAACGTGTTGTGAAAGAGACCAGAAAACCACTTCTTCTACTCCACTCAAATCGAGGGGGAATTCACATCAAAGAAGTTCTTGGCATTCCTAAACCAATAAGGTGTTAAACAAAACCTGAATGCTCCCTACACACCCCAACAAAATGACATTGTTGAGCGACGCAATCACACAGTGATGGAGATGGCTCATTGTATGCTATCAAGCAACAAAGTTGGAGGATCGATATTGGGCGAAGTAGTACAAACAATTGTTTATCTTCTCAATAGGGCACCGAAAAAGATTCTACAAAATAAAACACTAGAAGAGGTATGGAGTGGTAGAAAGCCATCAATTTCTCATTTACGAGTATTTGGTTGCACAACATACATGCATGTCCCAGCTCGAGAAGAAAGAAAGTCAAGCCAAAGACACTCCCATGCATACTACTTGGCTATAACACTACCTCGAAGGCATACCATCTCATGGATCCTGAGACAAAGAAAATATATGAGAGTCGAGACATGGTTTGTGATGAGTCATCCTTTGACTCAGTAGTGACAATAGAAGAACCATTACCAACCACCTCTCACCGACTAGTCTCCGAATCAGATGATCAACCAGAGGAGACTACTCAAAGAAAAGATGTGTTAAAGGGAGCTATATGTTGACCTTGGAGAACTGGAGAATGTTACTCCGCATCCATCCTCACGTCAACGAAGTAGTTCTTCACAAAAGCAGCTGAGTTCTCGTCCGAAGTGGGTATAAAGCACCATCAAAGACTCTCATTTGCAACAACTCCCAAATACTTCATCCGGAGTCAAACAAGAAATGAGGTAAATTTTGCACTCACGAGTTCACTGATTAATAGCTCTGATACCATATTGAGAGGAAATGATGGAGAGAAAATAGAGATTAGATATCTCTTATTCATTCATTGAATATCATAAGCACAATACATATTTATAGGGACGTGTACAAACAATACTCCCGGAATGGATGGAGTTGTTACTAACAATAAGAGTGAATAATGGAATAAATAACAAGTAGCCTAATAATAAAATACTACATAGACTATGCTAACATCAATTTCATCCATAATGACATCAATAGAAAGTAGAAACAAATCATCTTTTAAGAAATCCCTTGTTGATATCATAAAAGTATATTCAAGTTGTCATTTTTCTATTCTTCTTAAGAACATGAACTATTTTTATGTCATAAGGCATTTTTAAGCGAGCTGCACCCTGGCCTCTCTGACAGATGTCAGAAAATCAATAGTTGGGATTTAGTTTTCCATTTTCGTTAAAATCAAATGGTAGATATTGAGTTTGTAGTTAACCAATGGAATAGTGGCACATAGATTGTGCTTCTTTTCCTATTAATCCCACAGTGGAGGAGAGAGGATTGCCAACAACCATTGATTGGGAGATAGCTTTGATTTGGCTCTTTCATTAAACATTTGCCCGCTTCAAAAATATTGGGCGAAATTCCGTCGATTACCAAATGAGGAGAAAAGCATAGTTCCAAATTCTTGCTCTGTTATAAATTCATTACGGATTAAACCTCACATGGCAGAGTATAATAGAATTTTCCAAATTGTTTCAGCACGATAGTTCCGGATTGAGGTAGAGATTAAAGATTTGAATCAAGCAAAGTCTCGAGATTTAGCAGAGATTTGAGAGGTTCTTTTTCTTCCACAAGTTTAGCAATCGCGGTGATGGATGTAAGCATATGAGACATTAATAGTCAAAGGCATGAGGGCAATGCCGCGAGATGTCCGCCATGTAGCAAGTATCCAAATTACACGGTGTAGGGTTCCCCATGGTGGCATGTAAGGCCGCTGGGGCTGCAACGCTGGGTACCATTTGGCGAGGAGACTAGTCTAGGTGGGTGTGAAAGACGTGTTTGTTGTTCATGGTGATTTCAATCTGATGTTGCTCGACCATTTGATTGTAAATCCTAGTCTCAACTTGGTGGGGTGCTGTAACGAGCTCAATGCGGGCTACAATGTTTACGGCTATGCTCACTCCACAGTTGGCGTCGGAGCCTGCATCTTCACATTCACATTTGGTGGCTTATCTGTGATCAATGTTATTGCGGGGGCTTACAATGAGAATCTATCGGTCATATGCATCGTTGTTGGGCCTGATTCCAACAACTATGGCACCAACAGAATTCTGCATCATACTATTGGGATGCTTGATTTCATCCACGAGTATCTCTGCTTCCAGATGGTCACATGCACCCATGTGCCCAACTGCTAATTTGTTTGTAGTTTGTAGTTTTAGGTTTTTTATCCTAGTTATGATCTATTGTCCACTGGTTAAAGCTTCTCTTTGTGTGTTTCTGCGTCTGGTCGTCTCTGCCTTGCATGTAATTTTAGCTCACTATTCTCTGTAATCAATTCTGAACCTTCAAACTCAATATTTTTCATGTAGACTCCGAATCCCAGTATAACTGCAAACAATCTTCCATAGAAAATTGCAGAATATCTCTCTTTAATTTCCCAGTTGTTAGATTTCATAGATTTTCATTGAAATATGGTTAATGGCCATTAAAACTCCTATTTATTTAAATCGGGCTCTGTTGTCTTTTAAAATACATTTAAATTCTCTTAAAAACATTCTGAAATCATTTATATAGGTTAATATGGCGGTTAAGTTCATTGTTTTTGTGTTTTTAAATTGTAATAGCTACAATGCATCTATTATGTTAATAATGATTTCTATTACGGGTAACCGTCTGCTTATTTTCCGTAACCAGGGAGTATCACTTCTGTCCAAATGACTTGTGGCTTGCATTTTCCCTCATCCGTAAGGGTACTTTGTACCCAGGGTGGGATACCACTTCTTCAGATAATGAATTGCCTTAGTGTGGACACTTGAAATATTACTCATGTTTAGGGCATCACTGCCGTAAAATTGGAATCCACATATTTCCTATATCTCATATTTTTTTGCTTAATCCTAATCTAAGAATCCCATAAATACTGGAAAACATCCACAAACCTTTGATAGCTAGGTAAATAGAGCTAATGTAGAAGTGTTGAGTTTGATTATCACAGATCTTCACCATTGTAAGGTCCCTTTGTTTTAACTTTGCCCAACCATTTACCGAAACAAGAAGAGTTGGGTGTCTTCTCTTTTGCCTCAATAGGCTTTAGGGGAAGGGACCCCATAACCGCGCACTGTAACTTCGAGGGTGTCTATAGTCATGTAGGAGCTTGATTTAACCTCTAAAATACTATCAATGGATAGATATCGAATTTCTAAACATAAATATGTGCATTTTATAACTTATTCACATCTAATATAATATGTGGAAAATGAAATTTACAAAATGTAAAAAATGTGACATTTTTAACTACTGACCTATTATTGTTAATTTTTAAACTCACTTATTATTAATTTTATACTTATTAAATGTTTATTTGGTTTGTAAATTGTGCACATTATGTTTTGCCACTTGTTATCAATGGGATCTATTACTGATCACTTGGCAAGTTAATACGCCAACAGCTTGTTCATTAATATTGCTAGTGGTAGTTGATATAGATGAGAATTGCATTAATTCTTCGCAGTACCGACTTTGGTTTTCCCTCCCGCGCACTCTTTCATGGTTGATACAGATGAGAATTGCTTTAATGGTTGCACATAATACTCAACCACCGCAGCCTGGTGGTTTTCCCTCCCGCGCACTCTTTCACCGCAGCAGATAATACTCATAAATTGATTGATTTAGATCTGTATCTACTTTTCAAGAGGTTTCAGTCGTCTTGGAAAGGAAAATACGGCCTGCCCCTGTGTAGTTTGTTGTATGCAAGAGAAAAGAAAAGGGGATAGAGATTTTGGGGTGCTTCATTCAGGCATGGCATCCAGCTGAATTGATTTTGTTTTTATACTTCTGAGAAACCCCTTCTACGTGCAGCAACTGTGTAACACGTTTCTTTCTTTTCATGTTCTTTATCTTTGATTTTGAGTAGATGTTGATTTATTTGAGATATTGAAAGTTCGTTTCATGTTATCCCACTGTTGCCTCTGCCAGATGTTCATCACCACAACAAACACGGTAAACCTTGAATAGGGTAAAGCTTTCTTTGATTATGGCCCTCAGTCAAAGGCATCGCCTGGTTAAGTACCTTTCAACCCCGCAAAAAGCTTCTGACTGGGATAGAAATAGCTCATTAACAGCTAAGTGCTTCATAAGTAACTGGGAGGGACCTTAAAGTGTGCCCCTGATGACCACTCATCCAGGTATCTGAATGAAAGCTTTGTGATAATATTGTCCCAACAGCTGCTAAATCCCTGCAAGAGACTGCTTGGAAAACAGAAGTATCTGCCAAGTCTTGAAGGTTGGCATCCTCCTGGAGGATGGAAGAGTATATGCTAAACGTGGGGGTATCACTGACCTTAGGAGCTTCACCTTGTATATTACAAGACACCCTGGAGGTACTGGACATTGATGTCTCATCAGCAGTGGAATTTGTTTCCAAGAAAACCTGTTGGAGCTGAATGTCAACATCTTTTCTGTTGTCATCTGAAGAACCAATCCCAATTTCTTTAGCTTCACTCTCTTTAGATGAATCTGATTGCTTCAAGTTGACTCTTGTATCGATTAAGGACACGTTTGTAACTTGAACACTTTGCTCGGGCACTGGATTGACCTGTACATTATGTTCTTCCTTTCTTGCCTCGATGGCCTTCAGCTGTTTTTGCTTCTCTGCTTCTTCTTCCATGATACAAGTCATTATGTATGTGTAGGCCTTTTGCAACAATCTATACAACATTAAGGCAGACACACGAGCCTGATCTTTAACAACATCAATATCCCTTTCGTCCACAAACTCACACCGCTCAACAAAATGGGACGCTTTATCTGGCCTGTGCCTCAGGCAAAGTAACAGATGAGTCCGTTCAACATCTGTCCTTTTGCAGCCTCTTCTCAAACCAATAAGGGTATAATAATCAATTGTGTAAGGACTTGACAGTCTTTGTTTAATAGTATGAATCTTAGAATTCAAATATTGAAGGTTTCCGTGAATGTCCCTGAAATTGGCATTTGGGTGTTTCCATATAGGCCCTGGCAGCTTCTGGTGGCAAAGGATGGATTCATGAAGCAATTTAAGGTGCTCTAGATCCTGCAAACTCTCAGGGAAGCAATTTAAGGTGCTTTTAATGAGGAAAAATACAGTAATGATAGCGACCAGCTCAAAAGCAAGAGTTGTGCAAATTCTTTGAAGAAAACGCAATATGCAAAATTGTGTTTTTTAACACATTTATATTTTGGGAAATTCAATACTTCTTCTTTTTTTCTAACATCAGGAAAAGGGACTTCGAATTTGCTAATAATCAAGGTGAGCCTTCAATCTCAAGGAAATTTTGGTCATCTCGAAGAACAAATGTCACAAAATCTTTTGTAGCATGCAAGCTTTGGGCACACAAATTATAGCAACATAGAATTTCGGCCAGGGTTGCTGCATTAGAGGTTGGAATTTAATGAAGCATATTCATGTTAGAGCTTTCTAATCTTAGTATCGGGTTTCAGCTTTTGACTCCATCTTGCCACTTATCCCAGATTAGCAGTTCCACTAAACCTTCTAGGATATGAGGCATTTAAATTCCTCCCAGCTGATCTAGCTCTTTATCTGATTTTCATTTGCTATCGACAATATATATTTAACATCATGATTGCATCCTTCTACAATATGTCAATATATATTCAATGCCATGAGATTTTTATTTCTGTATGCTATCATAATCCAATTGTTGTATGCATTCATAATCAGTATACTTCTTACTTCTAGCCACCCTCTCCTAGGTTATTTGTGCTATCATCTTGCTTCATTTTCCTATTCCTATGCTCAAACATAATTAGTGAGGGTCCCTAAAGATGTACTTCTTTACTGCATTTCTAACAAAAAAATTTAATCTCTTGACATTAATTTGTTTGCAGGAATTTTGTGAGTTGCTGGATTCAAACATATGCAGGTAAGGTTGAGTGTGACCTTACTAAGGCAATGATCTATTTAAAAGAATTTAGATTGAATGACATGTTGATATTCTCTACAATTGTTAGAGTGAATGGAATAAATTTGAGTCCCTTGACATACCATTACAGTATATTGTTTTCCATTTCAAAATTTTCGATATATTCTTCCAAAAAAATTACAGCAAAGAAAACTTCCTGAAGTTTTACATATATAACATTTATAGATATTGAGTAAAGCCTACTGCTAAGGCATTCGATCATATTTTTTACAAAAAAATTGTTTAAGGCCTGAGGACTTGGGTATATTATGAATTTTACATATTCCAACTACCATTGGGGAATTTTGTTACAAGTTCGACAAAATTTGCTAATGCATACTAAAAAGGCAATGTAAAACAAAATTTGTACAACTTTTCACTTAATAGTTTGGCCAAAATCCTGGGAATGGTGGAGGTTGCACTTCCTCTTGACTCTTTGATGTGGTAGCATTCACAGATTGAACTGCAGTAGGTAGCATGGTAGGAGGTGTACCTTGAACATTTGCATTAGCTTCTAAAAGTTGGCCAATCTGATCAAGCAATGCTTGATCTAAAATTCCAGAATTTGTAACATTGCTTGTAGGAGAAGATGGGCAGCTAGATTGGTTATTAAAAATGGAAGAAAAAGCAGGCATGAATGTGTTATACATGCTTAACAAAATTTGATGTTGATCAGTAGGGATTCAAGGACTACTCAATCGCCTATTTTTTCTCGCTGACTCCTTTTGTCGTTGTTGCCATTCCTTCATCCTTTTATCATGTTCTTTGAGAGTTTGGCCTGCTCCTTTTGAACTCATTCTCCTTTTTTCACTGTGAATCGGGCCTCTTCCTTTTTCTCGCCTTTTCAAGTCTCTTTCACCTTTAAGTTGCCCTTCTTCTTTTTTCTATTAACCTTTGCACTTTCCTTTCATCTGCCTGTTCCCTTTTCTTTGCCTTCAAATCTTCAATTTCTCTTTTTCTTGTCTCTTGTTCTTGAAGTAAATGCAAGTAGTCATCAGAGGTAAGTATTTGAGATTGCCTTCCAATTCTGATTGCATCATCATTTATCCTTACACGGGTGTGAACCTTCTCAATTGGCAGTTTTAAGAATCTGCTTACTGGTTTATATGCTTGGTTGTTCTCATCTTGGGTGCAGTTCACCTCTTGGTTCTCTTGAGTGGCTAAAAAGTCATCATCTTCAAAATTTTCTTTATCTAAACCATGTGTATCTGAATTCATGGCATCTATTTGGTTTGCATCATGATCTTCCCACGCCAATGTGTCAGCATAATAGTGCACCACCTCACTTGGAAGAGATGAGGGAGGAGATGGCATCGAAGCTGAAACTTCCTCATTGTTGAAATCAATTTGCATGCCCAAGTTAGCAGCCCCTTCTTTAATCCATTGAGGTGCACTGAATTGTGTTGGTAAACTCAAACTATCATCAATATCTACAGCTTCCTGTGTTTGGCTCACATGAGTTGTTGAACTAAGGTGACCATCTTCTTCATTAAGTGTTTGGGACTGATGAAAATCTGTAGGCATGCCAAAACACGTAGACTCAACATGTTCTTCCCTTATTTTTTGGTATTCCTCATTACCTACCACATTTTTTGCAAGTTCTTCTAAACAACATTGCACATCTACTTCTTCCACTCCCGCCATCCTCAATATGTTTTCAACAGCTGCCACCTCATCTTCTTCAACATCAAAGGCCTCACTTGGCCTCATATCATTGGAAAGGGCATTCTCATCAAGTGGCCATATACCTGTCCTCTGAAAACCTGCCTTGATATTTTCAGGTGTAAGTGCAAGTTGGAAAGCTTGACTACCAAGCTTTGCCAATTCTGTCCTCCTTATTTCAAGACCTGGGTTCCTTGCCATCCATTTAGACCTCACTATTTTAAAGTAGTTCTTGAATGGAGAGAACACACTAACATCTAATGGCTGAAGCTTATGGCTGGTATGAGCTGGTAGGGTCATAAGGTCAATGCCTAAATTTCTAGCCTCTTGGATTGTGCCTAAAGCTACATGGCTTCCATGACCATCAAATATGAGAAGATGCCTATTTGTTGGTGAAACTCCACCTGGAACTGATCTTGCAAAATGATGTAACCAATTCATAAACAACTCTTTTGTCATCCATGCATGTGGTTGGGCTGCCATGCATGCTCCAGGTTCACATCCAACTATGTAGTTCTTCAGTTGTCTCTTTGCTTTGAAAAGATAAAATCCAGGAATGCTTTGTCCTGCTGCATTAATACAACATAAGATGGTAATCCATTCCCTACTTTTTGACATAATGTGTGGAACACTTCTGCATCCCAACTTAGCAATGACACGCATGCCACAATTTCCCGCTTGAACACCGCCATCACGCCCAAATTTTGTTTGGCCCATATTGATTTCAGCAGATACATTTTTGTAAGTTATCATAAAAAAACAACAACAATTCTTGGCCTTAACATGACTGCTCTATCTCGGTCAAGGCCTTCTGCAGTTCTTATTGTCAAGTCAGGATGACGTCTTCGGAATCCATACCACCATGACTTTCCTGGCAGGCCATCTTTGAATGGATTTGGTCTGCATTGGCACATGTGCGCTACATAGGCCTTTAGGTGAATGACTTCAAGACCATGGCCAAGTTCTGCCATATCTTTGCACTAGGTAACAATTTCTTTCTCTTCCTCATCTATCAAAACAGTTGGAGGTCCCTTCTTCTTAGTGGTTCTTTTTCCATACAACCAATCAGTCACATTTGTACAAGGGATTCCCCACTTAGTTGTTGCTTTTCGCGTGGACATTCCATTTTCCTCTACATCCCTTAAGGCATTTTTCATGTCAGCTTTTGTCCATTGCCCTCTTATGTATACTTTCTTTGTTGTAGCAGTACTTCCAATTACTTCCACAGTTTGATTAGTAATGTTAAGAAATGAGACCCTTTATCTACAATGGTATCCACAATAAAAAGATATTGTGAAATAATTGTGGATATTCCACAATTTTCTTCTATTCTAAGAAAAAGTAAATGTGGATTTTCTACAACTCCATGAAAATCAAATCTTAAATTGTGAATTATCCATAATACAAAATATTTATTGTAGAAAACTTATAAAAAACACATTTTTCCACATTCAATGTAATTTGAACTAATTTTGTAAATTATGGATGAATGATTCATAAAATTTTTACATAAATATGCACCTAGCAATTAGTTGTATAAATTTTAAACTATCATTGATTTTTACCAAAAATAGTTAAATTTAAAGTATGAAATATATTGTAGGATTGTGGATGATTAAAATTAGATAAATACATTTACTATGTAAATTAATTTAATATAGAGATATCAATTTTCTATTTCAAAAGTGATTATGAAAACTACATTATAAGTAAAATTAAATATTGATACTTTATAAATATAAGTTTAATATTTTGTATTTCTTTAACTTGTTCAGTACTTTTAGGAAGTAGTGGCGAATATAACTATGAGTCAAATTTTAATATATATCAATATTACATGTATTGATTTCTATTTTTGGTTAAAGAGATATACGAAGAATTTTTTAAAAAATTATTAAAAGTTAATTAACATTAAGTTTAAGGTTTATTTATATTTTGTGAGAGTATATACGTACTTATTTTAAAATTTAATTATATAAAATTCACATAACTTATATTTTAATTTAATTATGTATAAATTATTAAACCGTAAAATATAAATAAATCATACTTAAAAATATTGATTACTTTCAATATAATTCAAATATTTTATTTAATAATTTAACTCATCACAATATAAATTCAAATTTAATTCTAATTTCCTGTCTAATAAAAAAATTTAATAATCAGATGTTATTTTAAATTCTAAAATATTCAAATCAACATCTTAAATTAATATCTCGTATCAAATCCTAAAATATCTAATAGAATCAGAAAACCCTTAATTATTCCTATAATTTGGTGGAAGTTATAGAAACACTTGTCATTGAATGGAGTGATTTGAGCCCTAAATAAAGCCAAATAATCCTATAATGGTGGCGTAAGTGTAAGTTCTATTTGTACTCTACAAATAAAAATAAAATCTATATACCTACAAAATGAAAACATGTAATGCCCCGTGGGCATCGGCCTCCATCGCACCGTGGCCTCCTCCCAACCACCCGGCCTCGCAGATTTGACCAGGCGCTTGTCCGTCCCTGCGTGAGGTCCGAGCGAGTCACATTTTTCTTCAACATGATCTGTCTTGATTCTCTTTGAATGTGAGTAGGTAGAGTGTGGACGCGCTTTCCTTGACAGCGCGGTGGTGGTTGGGGTGTCTTTCCCCGGTCAGCGTGGGCATTTTGCTTCCTCCCGCACGTTTTTTTTCTCTACCTAGGTTTGCTGCGTGAGCCTGGTTTGCCGTGGGCGTTGTTCCTCGCTTGCTTTCGTTTGCAGACGCGACCGGCATAGCCGTGATCTACTATTGCAAAATCTTCACTGAAGGAAGAACGAGATAAAGTTTTAGTTGACTGCCTTGCCTTTTCATTTTGGAAAGTCGCTTCGTCCGTGTGGCGGATCTAACATGGAAGAATCTCGATCAAATCTTGAGGCAAGTTTTGCTAGAGAGAGAGGTCGAGATTTGCGCTCACTATCTTTTTTTGCACGACCGGAAGTTTTCCAAAGCATAGCCATGAGTTAGATATGGTGGTTTTAGATGAAGCCGCAAGCTTGTGTAATGGCATGTTGCAAAGATAGCAGAAAGCCCTTTTTGAGCGCTTCCAGCAAGCAGGTTCTCCAAATCTGTTGTTGTCTGTTCAGTATTGAACGCATCCTCAAATTCGGGATTCTCCGTCAAGATATTGCTGTCAAAATCGACCTTGTGGCAGTGAGAGTGTTCCATGAGACCTAATGAAATTTAATTACAGAGACTCTCTATCGAGACCTTCTTTGTTCGACGTAACTCATGGAAGAGTATCCCATGGAGGCGGATCTGCTTTCGATTAGAATATTCTTGAAGCACGATTTGCTTTGCATTTTTATGGGCTCCTTCAACGAGTCACTGAGTTGGCAGGCATAAAGGTTTCGTTGGAATTATCACACCTTACAAGCTACAGCAACTGAAATGTTTGCAGACCGAAAGTTTGATGTCATCCCCAGATCTCGATGAAGGAAAAGGGTTGGTGATTTAGTTGGATATGCGGGAATCCTATGGTTCATACACTTAGGAGCAGATTCTTCCTGCAAGTTTTATTGTACTGCCATCTACCATTTATCCTATTGTGGGTGCTGCAATTATGTTTGAAGGGTATGACCGCTCGCTTTCTTCTTCGGCGTTGCTTTTAGGTGGAGCCCGAGCATACAATTCTTGTGCACGCTGCAATGGAGGAGTAGGATTTTTGTTATGTCAATGGGGTAATGCCCTTGGTGCCACCGCATTGGTATCAGTATCGACCAAGAGAAGGCCGCACAAGCAATTGAAGATGGATGCCATCATCCCATTATCTATACCCAGGAAGATTTTGTAGATTGTGTTAAAGAAATTACAAAAGGACAAGGTGTGCAGGTCGTTTTTGATTCTGTGGGCAAGGACACATTCTAGGGATCTTTGGAGTGCTTGGCTTCTAGAGGTTACATGGTGAGCTTTGGTCAATCATCAGGTGTAATTGATCGTGTTCCTCTGTCAGCCCTTGCCCCAAAATCGTTGTTTTTGACACGGCCTTCCATGATGCAATACACTGCAACTCGAGAAGAGCTCCTGGAAACTGCAGGAGAATTATTTGCAAATGTTGCATCTGGTGTTCTAAAAGTCCGTGTGACAAAGACATACCCACTGGCAGAAGCTGCAAAGGCTCATACCGACCTCGAGGGTAGGAAGACAAGCGGTTCAATAGTTTTGATTTCCTGATAACTAGCTGATGTGGAAAAACATAGATCCAGGAGCGTGATGTTATCATTATGTCTGGTGTCCGAGCTTCAAACCATGGTTGGTGTTTAGCCTTCTAGCGCAAGTGCTCTCGACTAAGTGGTGGTAGTTCGACTCTCACCCCCAAAGCAATTTGCATTGAAGCAATCTAGTGTTTGGACAGCCACCTATCGCATCCTTCTAGTCATGCCTTCAAAAGGAATCCCGGTGTGGTATATTGCAAGAAAAGATCGGTGAAGCAAAGGATAAAGCAGAGGCGTGTGGTGGTTGTGGTCCTGGACCGCCGGATGCGTTAAAACAGCAAGATAGACTAACTATATACATAATATGCTAGTATCTAATAACCTCTTGAAATGAAACTTTTTCTTTCTAGAAATTGGTTTAAATCATGATTTTGTGGATTTGCGTTCAAGTATATGGTTAACAGCTTTGTTACTTCGGATTTGCCTCATTGGTTGTTCTTGTTGACGTGATCAACCCATATATATATATATATATATATATATATATATATATAACAAACAAAGGTTCTCGCTTATGCTTTGATTGATCACATGGAAAATATATATATGTATATATAATTTTAAAGTTACTTCCTTCTGCAAAAATGTCACTGTTTCTTTTGTGAACCTGGGTATGTAATCGCCCCTAGAACGTTGTAGCGTTGACTAGTATTGGTTTCCTGTTATGTTGTTGCCCTAGAGGAAAACATACAGTTAAATTATTATTATTATTTTTATGATAAGCGTGATTATGCACTTCGTGTATTGTGTAAATTATTAGGGCTTTTGGAAATTAGAAGTTCAATATATATGCTTGATAAGAAGGAAGTTTTGGGCCGAAAATATGTCCTGGGTTGATAGAAGGGCATAAATTATTGATAGAACCCCATTTTGATTCTACTCTTTCGATGAGTAAAATTTGATAAAATTAATGACCTTTATGGTGTTAAGATATGGTATGTTGATGATTCCTTGTGTGATCGATTTAATCATGTATCGACATAATGCCTTGATGGAGTAAGGTAATATCTTTCATGGTTCGTGAAAGTTAAGGTTTTCATCAACTGCTTAAGGTAACATGAAGTTCCTTAAATTAGTCAAACTTGTTTGTACTTCCTTCTTGATGAGTGACCTTTCATTGCAAATTTAGAATGATTGTGATGGAAGGTCGTGAATATATTTTGTTGTCAAAAAGGGAAAAGAAGTTATGGAATAGTTTGTTTATGTGTCGAGTGTAATAATTGTGATTACATCGTTATAGAAGTTAGTTATTGAGGATATCTATCTTCAATGGTATGTTATGTGTTTAATCTCTGCATAGGTTACCATAAACTTAGTGATGAGATGTAAATTAAGGAGAGTTGAGAGACCTTTTTCCTTTGTATGCATCGTTTATGATATTAGGAAGTGAGTTGATGTCGGAAAATTTCAACCAAGTCTAGATTCATGGCTATGTTCCTCTAAAACGGGAGGATTATAAATCTAAGGTATTATGAAAATTGCAAGGATGTGTTTAGAATGCTAGATTGCCTACTCAACTTGGGTATTAATGAGGCTTGTCGCTATTCCGGCCCTGGTTATGTTCAGTAGGTAAGATGTTAGGCAATACCTATTCCGGACATTCTTACTGTCCTTTCCACTCATCCTTATTAGCTATGAAGTCACTTATTACCTAAGATATAATGGTTGTGGGTTTGAATATAAGATTTTCATCCTTTAAACCTTTTTGTTTACATGATGGAACTTTGTTTTTACCCTCGTTGTTCGTTTATAGCCTATTAGGCCTATGGCCCTACGGAACGATTCCAAACTATATTCTTTTGGCAGCTAAGATCAGGTCTGGTTTTTATCTTTTGACTTCACCTTGAGAATGTGGATTGATGGGTTACATTTTAGATTTCAATCATGTAATCTACAGGATTAAATGATTGAAATCCTAATACTCTCAACTCTTGTGTCTAATCATTTAAATTTCATAGTCTTGCGTATTTGGTTGTCAAACTTTTGTAGTTTTAGAGGTATCTTCATAACTAAAACTTATGGTTTTCTTCTTAGTTGATATGTTGAAAATTATATCTTGTTTCAAAAGGTTGTTAGAGGGTAGAACTTTGATCCTTTTCCTGAGATAGAATGTTTCCTTTCATGGTATTGTTAGCTAGTAGCTTATTGTTGCTATGTATAGTCTTATCTTGCTCAGTTCTCGTGAACTGACTCTTGTAGAAAATTTGTTGCAGATGGCTTACGTGGTTAGGTGATGGAAAGACTTGTAGATTATCGCATCAATCTTGGTTATGATGTTCCTTTGTATTTAATATGTACTTATGTTATAAAATTTGGAAAGGGCCTTTGGACATTTTAGAAGAAGGGTCAAGTGCCTAGTAGATGTATTGTAGAGTATTGTTGTTGTAATCACAAACTTTGGCTTGTTTGGTTATCATGTGAAAGATGAAATTTTGATTACTTTGCTTGGTTATGGGATATTCTAGTGAATTTTAACCCTTAGTATAGTAAATGGACATGTCCCATGTTATTACTCTCTTGCTCCCTAGTCTTGGTTCAATAGAGATAGTATGTCCCTTTGATTTGTGCATCATGTTGGAATGAATTGATATAACCTTGTTTTGTTTCCGCAAACGAGTACTCGTTAAACTTTGCTCTTGAGTTAAAATGTTGAGTTGTAAATCCTCCTAAGACTTAGTAGCAATGAGTTTGTAAGCACTATAAAGTGAGTGGATAATCCTTATAAAAGTAAAACTAAAATTTATATAGATGAATATATTAATGTAGATGTGATCTACTCGATAAAGATTGAGACCTGGAATAATCAAGAGGAAACTATCCTTGTAATTAAATATGATTACTTATTTCTTTCCCGAGCCAAACCAATAAACACTATCCTTTTTCGGTGAAACCTTAAATGATCTCATGGTGAAATCAATGGTTAGATTTTAGAAATGATAGGATTTAATAAGTAGGAGTGAAAGTGATTAATAAAACCTTAAATATCTCTTTATCGCTTGAAATGTTCCCTTTGTCAAACTTAATTAAGTAAAGTCTAGATGGAACACTTAACCAATCTCGATAAACTCTTAACTTCAATGAAAGTTTGATAGTAAACAATGTGACCTCAAGCTAAATTCTGATGTCCTGCCATTTCGTTAATCCTTGCCTTGATTCATGGTGATATTTCTTAAGCAAGGTCAAAGTTTGATCCTTAAACAAGAAAGTTATTGTTAGGAAACCCTAAGCGGTACTTCCCTCAATCGAACTTATGCTTTCACCGTGTAATGAGGTGTGGAACTTGTGTTAGTGGCTTGAATAGATTAATTAACCTTGTAAGAAATGGAAAATGTTCTAAAATCAAATGAATAAGAAAGATTTGGACATCAAATTGATGTTCCCAATTTAGAAAGCTTGGCCTTAAGCTATTTAGTCAACCGTTGAAAAGAAAGAAGTTCTCCCTTGTGAAAAGAATTGTGTGAATCATTACATGAAATTTTATAAGAACGTAAGTTAAGAATTAAGAGACACTTTAGTAAACAAGAAAATTTAACAAGAAATTCCTCATGGGATGCCCTAACTGTTAGTGTGTTTTGTGGTTGGACTCCAATGTTGTTCTGTCAAGAAGAGAAAAGTACATTGTCCTTGATAGGTGTGAACGCTTCTCGTGCCGACCTTGTGGTCTCCCCGTAACAAGTGGTTCCCGGTGTTGGTCAGTAACCTCAGACGACATGTTGTGTCGTGTTGTGTCAAAGCAAGTCAAAAAAATTATCCTCGTATTTCACCGTGTTGTCCTTGTGTTGGTATTTTTGGTGAGTTACAAAACATGGTAGAAATGCATCCATATGAAGGAATATCTTCATTTTGTTATGTCAGTTGCATTGTACGGAGTTAAAGATTTGACATCAGTTTGCAAAGGTATTTCTAATCATCATCGAGTGCATATGTAATTATTTTGATGTTTATTATATGTACAAAATTAAATTAAATTAAGTGATATGTTTCTACAAAATTTTTGGGACCGTAGGGGTATGAGAAATGAGTCTCGGATAATGATCTTGTTGAATCCATAAATTTTTCATGTGTCATAAAAGTAGATAAAAAATTATTATTTTGTCAATGGTTTCAAATCTCACTCAATTTTCTTGCATCTTGCAGTGTTATATCGGTGATTTAATGGAGGATCCATCACACCAAAAGCCGTCCTTGAAATAATTTTGCATACACATTCTAATATTACAAGTGCATAATTAGATCTCAGATACGAATCGATAAATCAATTAAAATTCTCAAAATTTTAGAAACATGTCCTCACGATTATATTCAGATTCCTTTCCCTCTTATTTTTTGATTAATGCATTTTTATTTTGCACTTTTTTTTTTATTAAAAAATTATATTTTTATATATTTTGTTTTGTAATTTTTATATCAATTTTTAAATTTATATTGTTAATTACGGTCTTTATATAATGAACTTTGTTAATTGAGTATTGTAATTAGGTTCTATTTTATTATATTTGAAAGATACAACACATGCATATAATAGAAAAATCTATAACTAGAATAATACCACAATCTCTCCAAATTACAGGAAAAAAATATATTACTCCACATAGTTTTTAATAGAAAAATCATTATTATTATTTTAAAAATAGATTGTATACATTATTTTATTAATTTAACAATATAAAAGTTCTCTTACCTCTTCTCAAAGTGAATCACAATATAAATTTTAAATTATTATAGATATAACTAGTACTCTTCATTTATATAAATTGTAATAATTTTTCAATTTAAGAAAAGAATAACATATTATATTATTATGGTAATGTGATAATTTTTAAATTGTGATATTATATTAAAAAATAGGTGTATCATTGTCACAATTTATTAGTGTAGCATTGTCACAATTTATTATTGTACCATTGCTAAAAATTTTATTGTAATACATTGTGACAATTTATTAATGTTATATTTGTGGTAATCACCACAATTTTTCTACAATATAATGCTTCCACAAAATATTTGTGGGTGGAGTCCACAAATTCGGATTCACAATTTTAACAAAAATATCCACAACAAAATTGTAAAAAATTGTGGATACATCACCCTTTATCTTGTAGTGGTTGAATTCAGGGATCTTGGGCAGCTGTGATTTTCTCATCAAAAGAAAATTCCTTACCTCTCGATGGATGCCTCATTTTATTGGAAGATGTTCTTTTCTTACGTATCTTAGCTGCATTAATGAAGGCAAAATTTTGTGCTTTGGCTCTTGACTGATTCTTCCTTTGATTGGTTGTGGTGGATTTTTGAGGTTGTTTCTCAGCAATGTTATCCTCATCAGACGAAATATTTGTAAACTGCACTCCCCTCTGCAAGTTGCTTCTTGTCTTTCTAACTGGTCTTTTGGCAGGCTGTTTTGCACGTGCCATTATGAAATGCAAGAAACTCTGTTTTTTCAATTAAACCTCTGTCAGCATATTTGGTTACACTATTTAAATACATGTATATTTTTAACAAAACTTACAGTAATCTTTTAATAAAACTGTTGTAATTTTTTTCTTTCCAGGAATCTACAGGTTATCATTAAAACTACAGTTATGAATAATGATGACAGATGATTAATTGAAAAAACATAGGATTTGTTGTAAATTTACTGAGTTTATCATTAAAATAGTTATGAATAATGATGAACTGCTCATTTGGAGATAGAATATAAACATTGTGGATTTCTAGCAATAAAACAATTTATTGTTGATCATAAATCAAATCCAGTGTTGCTTATAAACTATCTAAATAAGCCATTATTGTTCATACCAATTTTAATGGTAAACTTTCTATTTTGAGATACAATTTATTTTACCAAAAAATATATGAAATAAACTTTTCTATAACATTGAAACAACATGAAAGAGATTTCACCTGGCTAGTGAGCAGCCTTTGCACAACAAGAAAATGTAAATATCCAGCAGCAACAAGTTAGTGTTTGCACAACAAGATGTGAATCAATAGCTATATTCAAACTTTTTTTGAATAGGAAAGAAGTATATGACCCAGCTCTACTATTTATAGATTTTACTCAAAAAGTTGGATCCATGTTTGATCTGTGTGCTTGATTTCTATTGGCTGAGAGAGTTTGATATGGATTGGTGATCCATGTTTGATCTGTGTGCTTGATTTCTATTGGCTGAGAGAGTTTGATATGGATTGGTAATTTAAATGAATCAATTTCTTTGTTATATTTGAAACTTTGGTTGATCCGTGTACTCAAATTCTATTGGGGGGAGAGAGTTAAGTGGAGATGGAGTGGGAAATACATCACTTTGATTGTACAATTTTTAATTATATTTTTGAAATCTTGTTCAATCCTTCATTAATTGTGATTTTTTCTTGTAAATAGTGAGTCTTACAACACTTTTCTTGTTTGCAGGTGCTTGCATTTAATGTAGAGGATGACATTGGAGGTTGAAAGATTTTGGATGAATAGAATTTACATAGGGCAGATGTATGTACATAAAAATATAATATGATGTAAGCAAGTGGATTTAAGATTGAAAGAAAATATATTTATTATTGCACAAATAATTTTTTAACATTGTATATGTTGGAGCCTTAAAAAACTTAAATGGCACCAATAGTTGATGTTGAAATAACCTCTTTATATTAACATGTAGTGTATTAACTTACAGATGTGCACTTTATTCAGTGACAATGACATGTATTTACACTTAAATATTGAAATAATAATAACTAACAAAGTTCACAATAACTAGAGAAAATATGGACATATTTATGTCATTTTTCATTTAATCTTTGAGGAAATAAGTTTCTACCAATAGTTTAAAACTCTGCTAAAATACTCTCAATTATTGGACCCTGCACGGTTATGGGGTCCCTTCCCCTAATGTCTTTGTATTTAATTTTAACAAAACTTGCCCACTATGTCAACAACTATAGAAGTTTTATTCAAATTTACATAATATAGGAGAGTATGGATGGGATGGAAGTGTCCAAGTTCAACCCTCTTGCAAGTAGGAAAATCAGAGACGAGTTAATACATAAGACAAGGGAAGGACAGATCAATGGAGTGTGAAGTTCATACATCTTGCTCAGAAGGTGCAAATCAAATACAAGATAACAATGACCTTTTTGAACTAAAGAAAATATTTTATGTTGAGAATATGATGAAAAGTTGCAAACCCAAATCCTCTCGATTAATTTTCTCTCTTTGTTGCCAATGAAGGTTAATACAACAAAATCGAGTTTTTGAATTTTTTCACCCCTTAACATTATCAATGTTAGAAGTAATATGCAACATCTTTTATTAGCTAGATATGGAAAAAAATGTGATGCGTAGGAGATTTCATTGATTGTTCTATCTTGAGAAAAATACACTATATTAAACAACATAGTATAATAATTTCATTAGATGAGCATTGGTAGCTTTTCGTCATACCCATTTTGTGCATAGCCTAAAATCATAGTTGTCCACAACACAATATTTTGGTTAATCATTCTCTCAAACACTTTTCATGCATCTTCTTCATTATGTATTGCTAAGACTATTTTGATGTAATTTTGTGGTCGTTTCAACCATACATAAATTTTAAATTTCATGGTTTAGACTTTTTGACTGCTATCCAACCACGTAATCTCGTTGTAAGTACATGGTTTCCTTTCAAACTTTTCACGTATTTTCTCCACATGGCTTCCACATTACACACCGCATCAAATCCATAACCACACTTAAATAACTTCAAGACACATCTATATCCCATAGAGCAATCACTTATTAGCCTTAGCACATCATGTTAATCAAGTTCTATGGCTTGTAGTGCTCACTCTTTGATTTTTTTTTTCTCCTAATCATTAACTGAAAAATTGTTGTGAACCTTTTCTGTAAACAACCTTCTACAAACAACTATATTCCTAGGATATAAATATCATAATGCAAAAGAAAACAATTTTTTCAATCTTTTGTTGAAGGATATTACATTTCATCCATCAACACACCTCTTCATGCACACAAGTATTTACTCGAGCACACTCCGATAGTGCCATTGCAAGACAACTGAGTTTCAGGGCTTTAAGAATAAGAATGGTATCCTGCAAAGTAACTGGAAGGTGTAATACAACATTGTCTGTCGGCCAACAGGTTTAAAAAATAGATTTATAGAAAATGCAATACATTTAGAACATAAAAAGGAGATGATGAAGTTTTCAGTACCCTGGAAGTCATGTCTACAAATGTGGAAGCATGTGAACTGTTTGACAATATGAATTGTCTTGGTCACTTGTTTGTTTTTCATGTCATATTTTAAGGGGAGGGCCCCATTACAACTCCATATTACACAAAAAGTTAAAACGAGTAACAAACAACTAGATATACCCTATAAAAATAAAATTTGGGTTTGACATTAGTGTTCTTTAGGCCTAAATACAGAAGTGATTCAGTTCATTAGATGTTGTAGTGCAGGCTTGCAATATAAAATTGTTTATAAATTCATTGAACAAATATGATAAGTTATAACTGCATAACATCATCATTAGAATATCAACATTCAAACACTCTATACACTATCCCCCTTTGTTTGAAATATTTAATAATATCACATTCACGTTGTCATTCCCTATTCCTCTTGTTGTGCTTTCATGCAAGTAAGTATTCCTTGAAAAAAACTCCTTGAATGAGATTTGCAAAATACATAAAGATGCATTAAATTATATCGCAATTTACTTAAATTGTTTTCAATCTTGATTGCAGGTTTCAGTCACATCTTGGAGATGCTGAAGGCAATGGAGAATTCACTTGCAAGACTAGACAACAACAAAATTTAGCAACTTTTTTACATAATGGTTGTTTATATTGTATTTCGCAAGCCCCAGACTTCTCTCAATTATTCCATTGTTACTTATAACATCAACTAACCAATAGTAGCTTTCGGCATGTAAGACATTCATAGTGAAGTGTTTATACATACAGTTGCTTGAATATACTATGTCTATGTTTTTCCCTGCTTTACTGGCAAAAGTAAAACAATTAATGAAAAAAAAGGAAAAACCCCCTCAAATACCTTACGGCATCCACATCACACGGTCCTTCGCGTGATTGCTAGTAAATATCTCATTCATGCAATAAAAAACTTGGTGAAAGTATATATTAATTAGTTTGATGACTTCTTCTCTCACCATGAGTTATATCCTTCGTTTCAAGGATGTGGTGCACCCTATCTTTGCACAGTCACCGCGCCACGTCACTGCCACCTGGACGAGTAAAAACACCACCAATGGATGCAGGACCAAATTCTTGACCTCCAGCATTGCACCGCCACCTCACTGCCACCTCAGCGCCACGTGGACGATCCGCGTTAGTGAAGATATCGAAAAAGTTGGTTTAATTGCATGGGACCAAGTGTTGTCCACTCGCCGCGCCAGTTGTTGTCCGGGCTACCGCCATGCATTGAATGCTCACCCACCAGCCGTTAATGTGCGCGGGTAGGTTTATGGAGATAGTCACCGCCAAATCGGGCCATGGCATTTCGTGGGAAATGGAGAGGGAGCTCGTTCAGTCTGGTTTTTCGCGTGTTCTGTTGCAGAGCTCGAGCGACCATTTCGTGGTATCTTGCAGACCGGTGGGTGCGTGCGTTTTCTCCACTCCTGACCGACTTCGTCCTCGGCATTGGCTCGGCCTGCTAAGAAGATGAGAAGAAAAGGCAGAGGTGAGAGGGTTCTCACTCAGGCGATGATCCTTAGTGTTTTTAAACACTGTACTACTATGGAAAGTTTGTTGTTTGCCATTCAGCAAAAGAAATTTGTTTTGTTACCCGTCTTATTTTATTTCTTCCAAGCTTAAAATCGTTGGTGTATTTGTCTTGTTTATGAGCCAACTCTGTATTTATCGAAAGCATTAATTTGTGGGTATAGTTGTGTTTAGAAGTTTTACAATTTTGCTTTACTACCTGCAGAAGTTTTACGATTTTGCTGTGCTGTTATGATATGGCTTTGGATTATTTGTTCTTGTAACTTCTTTTGACATGATTGTACTGTGTTTTGTTACTTAAAATGCCTTTACTTAAAATTTAAGGACAGTGTTTTGCATTGGTTGGTCCAGAGTTTTCTTGCTCCTCCAAAATGTCTTTCTTTTTCGGCTTTTTTTTGTTCTTCTTCTGGTGCTTTTTGGCCTTGTGTGGGTGGTGACGTTAAACAGTGATCGACTTTCGCAAACCACGGAACGCTAACGCCGTCGATCGTTGATAATGATGATGTACACAGCACATTCATGTGTAGTTATTTTCGTTGCACAGCCTGGATGGTATCCACGCTGCCGAGGTCTCTTAACGAATGCAGATTAAAGTCATTCATTCGTGGGGAAAAGAGCAAATAGCTGCTTTTCTCGGGCGTGCTAAAAATTGTTTTAAGTTTTGATCTTCTACTTATGTTTTGCTATTTTTAAACGTTGGGATTTTCGGGATACAATTGAGTTACACGGTTACGGTTATCTCTCACAATTTAGAAACTCTCAAGTCGCAATGATTTACGTTGGTGTAAGCGTTGTTTCTCCTTGTTTTTGGGATACAATTGAGTTATAGGGTTATCTTTCATAATTTAGAAATTTACGATGACTTAAGTCGGTATAAATGTTGTTTTTGAGTGTTTCTTGTTTTCGGGATACAAATGAGTTATGTTATTATCTCTCACAATTTAGAAATTAACAATAAATTAACAATTTATGTAGATATCTCTTCTTCAAGTGATGAATTAGTTGAGATTTATTTTATTTTCAAAATGTGATCTCTCAATCTTAAAGGATATTATACCTGTTGTTGTGAAAATAGGCGTCAGGATACCTTTTATCCTTCTTACGCTCTTAGAGTCTGGAGGCCTTGTTGCATTGGTTGGTCCAGAGTTTTGTTCCCGAGGTTATGAGGACAGAGGATTCTCGTTTGCTTTGAGAAAATTTAAGGACAATCCTTTTTTGTTTATTTTTTTGTTTAGGGTATATCTAGAAAAAAAGAGTAGATAACTATGTTTTGCTATGTGCACAAAGAAAACACTAATCAGGCCGAATGTATTATTGTACATATTATATTGTCCATAGATGCTTTGCCGATGTTTCATATTCATTGTTTTCTCGATGATTTATCTCGCTATCATGTCCTTTGTTGCTTATTTTTTCCTTACGATGCCCATGTTTCAAAGATATCAGGGATAAACAAATTACTCTGGCATTTCATTGTAAAAAAGAATACATATTTATTTCACATGTGCCCGCAAACAATGCTTATTACCCCATATGATGATGGTAGTAATTTTGTTGGTGATACAATTTTGCTAGATGTATTCACCGAAGTCTTCCTATGTAGTCTCTAAAGTTATATAGTGCAATAGTAATTTCTGCTTCACCTCTTAGTGTATCCAATTGTTTTCTTTCTGTATCAGTACCCAATACTAACTAAGATATTGAACATGTGCCCGCAAACAATGCTTATTACCCCATATGATGATGGTAGTAATTTTGTTGGTAGTAATTTTGTTGGTGATACAATTTTGCTAGATGTATTCACCGAAGTCTTCCTATGTAGTCTCTAAAGTTATATAGTGCAATAGTAATTTCTGCTTCACCTCTTAGTGTATCCAATTGTTTTCTTTTTGTATCAGTACCCAATACTAACTAAGATATTGAACATGTGCCCGTAAACAATGCTTATTACCCCATATGATGATGGTAGTAATTTTTTTGGAAAGTCTTGAGAAATGACTTGTTGAAGTGATTGTAATAGATATGATGTGCATACAATGAAAATATTACTTAATGAATAGTTGACTGTATAGACTTGGTTTTTGTACACTTGTATATAAATTAATATATATTTTTAGTTCTATCAATGAATAAGAGAATATTGATCAATTTAAAAACTGTCTTATTCAACATTTCATGCTTCCATGTTTAATTAATAATGATACAATAGAAAACGGTTGGGTTGTATTAACTTCACATATCAACATTAAAGTACTTAGCAGCATTACCTCATCATTGGACTTAACAAATGTCTTTCTTTCTATGGAATTTTATAGTGTTTATTTTCAGTGTTTGCAGCAACAAATGTAATTTGTTTTCTGTTTTGGGTAGCAAAAATTATATGTTTTAGGTGGCAAAAATTATATGTTTTGGGATCTGAATGCATGTGGGAGATTGTTAGGCTACGTGATTTGCATGCTTGAGTGGGGAAAGGAACTGAATAAACTTTTACTACATCTGATTTGCATTACACACATTCGGCTTCCAAATTTCCTTCATCTCAGAGTTTCAGCAAAATGAACTTTTACTACAACTTCAATGAAGATATCTAGAAATTGTTTTTTTAGTGTTTGTATTTTTTGAAACAAGAGGAACTGAATAAACAATATCTTGTTTAGTGCAAGTTAGAAACATATCAAGCACTCCAATTTTTTTGTGTTTATATAGAAACAAGAGGAACTTTAATGAAGATATCTAGTAATTTCGCTTCACCTCTTAGTGTATCCAATTGTTTTCTTTTCAGATCAAGCACCCAATTGTTTTCTAAAAACTTAAGCAAAGATTACCTCATCATCGACTTAAAGTAATCTATTTTCTAATACCCAAGTACCCCTTTAAGCAATTTCTAGGTCTAATTATGAGATGCATTTACAGTCTACTTACCCCTTTAAGCAATTTCTAGGTCTAATTATAGGCATTACCACTCTCTCACTATCGCCATTTACATTGTTTTCTCATTGTAATTGCTCGCTTCAGATAGCGTTCTCTCGATCTTGAGTCTAAATGTTTGAAGTGTCTTCCATGGTTCATATATACATGTTGCTCCCAAGGGCCGCATTGCCAGTAACGCATCGCACCGGCCAGAGTGCACCCTATCTTTGCGCACGACAAATATCGCACCACGCCACCGCCACCCGGTCGAGTAAAAACACCACGCCATTCGCCGCGCCCAGCTTGTTGTCCTGCTACCGCCATGCATTGAATGCTCACCCACCAGCCGTTAATGTGCGCGGGTAGGTTTATGGAGATAGTCACCGCCAAATCGGGCCATGGCATTTCATGGGAAATGGAGAGGGAGCTCGTTCAGTCTGGTTTTTCGTGTTCGGTTGCAGAGCTCGAGCGACCATTTCGTGGGATCTTGCAGACCGGTGGGTGCGTGCGTTTTCTCCACTCCTGACCGACTTCGTCCTCGGCATTGGCTCGGCCTGCTAAGAAGATGAGAAGAAAAGGCAGAGATGAGAGGGTTCTCACTCAGGCAATGATCCTTAATGTTTTTAAACACTGCACTATTAAAATAGTGAGCATAATCATACTGATATATTAACATAAGTTTAATTGTATACATAGAACGATGGAAAGTATTCTGATTACATACGCAAAATTAATATGAGTATTCTGATTACACCGCCAAATAGGGTGTAAAATAAAGAGCGTCATCATATTGATATATTAACATAAGTTCAATTGTATACATGGACGCCTGGAAAGTATTCTGATTACATACGCAAAATTAATATGAGTATTCTGATTACACCGCCAAATAGGGTGTAAAATATAGAGCATCATCATACTGATATATTAACATAAGTTTAATTGTATACATGGATGGCTGGAAAGTATTCTGATTACATACGCAAAATTTATATTGCACTATATAACTTTAGAGACTACATAGGAAGGCTTCGGTGAATACATCTAGCAAAATTGTATCACCAACAAAATTACTACCATCATCATATGGGGTAATAAGCATTGTTTACGGGCACATGTTCAATATCTTAGTTAGTATAAGTAATATTGCCCTCTTTCTATACTGCTTTTGGATTTTCTTTTCCTGCCGATATAAAGTTGTTCGATTGGCACAACCGAAAAGGGGGATTTAGAATCCCTTTTGACAGAGCATTTGGTTGCCCAACTGATAAAGGATCTGGTCCCCCTGAAAAAGGATTTGGTTGTCCGCTTGAAAAGGGATTTGCACTTGTTGTTGACAGAGGAGTTGGTTGCCCCGCCAAGCTTGCATCCATGGTGGCATCACAAAATGAACTACTAGGACTGCTTGAACTTGTACAAAGTAAATGAGGTGATACATACCAAGATGGAACTGTACAAGAGTTATTCATAAGTGATGGAGGTGTTCCAATTTGAGCATAACCCGGAATTTGAATATTTAACATATCTTGAAAAATCCTTCGATTTTCATGATCATGCAGTAACTTACACGCATCCTCTTTTCGTATTCCCTTAATTGATTTGCAAGTTCCCTCTCCCTCTTCTCTTGCTCTTTCCTTTGTTGCTTGTGTGCCTTCTCAATCTCTTTCGTTGCTCCTTAGCCTCGCTTCTCCCTTTCTCTTTCAAGCTTCTCCTCGCAATCTTTTTTTTTTTTTCACGCAAGTCTAAGCAACCTTTTTTTTGTGCCACTTCTTTTTTCCGTAACTTTAGTTTTGCTTGTTCCTCCTTTTTTCTTTCCGCATCAACCAATAGCTCCATGTACTCAAAAAGTGCAAATAAAATCATGAATGCCTACTCGCCTAATAGAACCATCTCGATTTGTTTATGATCTCCTTGGAAGTCGTAGAAAATGGGAAAGTAACGCATCACGCGTCCATCTTGGTTTTCGCCTCTTCTGTGGTGTTGAGGTTCATGTTGCATAACTTCTAAGTTAATTTCATTTTCTTGAGCATCCTCTTGAAATTCGACTTCGCTTGTTCATCCTCATCTCCAACATCCGCATAGTAATGAATTATTGCTTCTTGTTCTAGTCCTTCAGAAAGGAAGGCAGATTTAAGCTTTGATCTTCTCAGGCCGGATGGTAGCTTGTAACCCAAGTTTTTCATGGCATCCTCTAACCATCAGGCGGGTTAACTTGACTTGGCAAGGACAAATCATCATTACTTACAAAATCAAGACCCTCCTTATTGTTGATGATGTTACTTGGGTTTCCAAGAGCACCGCTTAGCTCCACTCCATGTGTCAGCAAATGCTTCCATATCATCTCTAGAGTCAACATTTTGCATGAATTGAGTTTCGTGTACCACCTCTTCACCGTCATTTAATTCAGATTTATTCGTTGAGATAGGCTCAAAATGTTTGTGACAAAGATCAACAACTTCCTCACCTCGCATGTCAAATGCCCGGCCGCATGCCATGTCATTTAGAGAGCATCATAATTCAATGGCCAAATACCAGCTTCTTTTGAAACCCGCAATTATGTTAGATGGTGTCTCAGCCTTTTTAAGGCTCTACTTGCAAGCTCAAGAATGTCACTCCTTTTCACATCTCGCACATTTGTTCTCTCGCCATCCATTTGACCTCTCACTCTAAAATATGTCTTGAAAGGGCTGAACACACTCACGCCAAGAGGTCAGCAACTTATGACTAGTATGTGCCGTAGTGTTATCAAATCAATGCCCAATTTGTTTGCCTCCTCCACAGCTTTGTAATGCTACATGGCTGCCATGGCCATCAAATATCAATAGGTGTCTATTATTTGAGAAACACCGCTGGTACATCGAACGTGCAAAATGACATAGCCAATTTAAAAACAATTCCTTTGTCATCCATGCATTTGGATGTGCAGCCATACATGCTCCAGTTCACAATTTTTAATGTAATTCTTTATCATTCTCTTTCCTCGAACAAATAAAATCCTGGGATTGACATACCCGCCGTGATCGACACAACACAATATAGTGATCCACTCCTGCTTTTTTGGTATTACCTTTGGGACATTACGATCGCCCTCTTTGCAATTACACGAACTCCACAATTTCTTCCACCGCAAACCAGCCTCATCATCACAATTCCAGATTTTATGAGCGCCGTATGAATAGGTTCCATAGCTTTTGGCCAAATTATCATAAAATTTGGTTACTATCATAGGAGCAAGTTTAAAGCTCTATCCCCGCCAAGTCCCTCAAATGCCGGTTCGGATTGCAAGGTCTGGATGACGTTTTCTGAATCCAGCCCACCATGATTTACCAGGAAACCCATCTCTGAAGGGGTTTTGTCTTGTTTCACAAATCTGAGCAACATTTGCCTTTAGCTGCATTAACTCCAAGCCATGACCCATATCAGCCATTTCTTTGCACCATTCAACAATTTCCTCTTCTTCTTCTTCAGTTAGAACTGTTGGAGGACCCTCCTCTTTGTGTGGGTGAGACCATTTAACCAATAGTGTAATGATGTGGGTGGAATGGAATACTTCTTTGCTGCTGCTCTAACTGAGAACCCATTAAACTCAACATCATCTATCGCCTTTTCCATATCTTCTTTTGTCCAACCTCGGATGACACTAAGCTTCTTTGTTGCAGATGTTCTTTGAACTGAGACAATGGGTGGGTTTCTACATTCTCGGTTCATTACCACTGGTGCTGAATTATCCTCTTCATCAATTGCATTATGTGATAATTGTGCACCTCTCACTTTAGGCCTCCTTGATCTTCTAAAGAATAGCACCTTTTCTCATGGTGTAAATGAAATACCTGATTCACAGCATGAAAGATGATTGTTGGAAAAGAAACTATAAATATACCAAAAATGAATGCTGGAATATGCTAGAATATGAATGATTTTGTTTAATTTTTAGGAATTAATCCACTTGTAGTTTTCATTATGACAATGCTGTATAGTTCAACAATGTTGTATATTGCATTTCAGAATTCACTATATTGTTCGTTAGAAATATGGAAGGGAAAATTTATAATGAAAACATTAACGGCTGGTGGGTGAGCATTCAATGCATGGCGGTAGCCCGGACAACAACTGCCACGGCGAGTGGACAACACTTGGTCCCATGCAAAAAAACCAACTTTTTTGACATCTCCACAAACGCGGATCGTCCACGTGGCGCTGAGGTGGCAGTGAGGTGGCGGTGCAATGTTGGAGGTCAAGAATTTGGTGCTGCATCCATTGGTGGTGTTTTTACTCTATAAATTTTCCCTTCCATATTTCTAACGATTGGTAACAGCTTAGCTTTAAACTCTATAAATTTTCCCTTCCATATTTCTAACGACAATTCAGCAAAGGATTGGTTCCATCAAGTCACATTAGATTTTTTTGAAAAGGATTTGTCGAGAGGATTGGTAACAACTTAGCCAAATACCAGTTCTTTTGAAACCTGCAATTATAGTGTTTTTACTCGCCTGTGGCAAAGACGTGGCGCGTGATCGCAGGCAAAGATATGGTGCACCACAACCGGGTCCTCTCCCCTAGTTGTTAAAGCTAAGTTGTCGTTAGAAATATGGAAGGCATATATTTATAATGAAAACATTAACGGCTGGTGGGTGAGCATTGCTAGGGGATAGGCACCGGTTGTGGTGCAGGGTCCAATAATGGAGACAGTTTTTAAATTGGTCAATATTATCTTATTCATTGATAGAATTTAAAATTTTCCTTCCATATTTCTAACGAGAACTTGACAAACTACTGTATTCGTCGGACTCTTCCTATGTAGTTTTTAAAGTTATGTTTTCAATATAAAATTTTCACATATGATCATAATACTTTCCAAATTTCTATGTATACAATAAAACTTATGCTAATATCACAGTGATGATTGGAAAAAATACTTTTCAACTGGAGAATGAGATATCTGGAAAAAATGAACAATACAGTGAATTCAGAAATGCAATATACAACACTGCTGGACTATAGAACGCTGTTGTGGTCATATTCCGACAGAGTTGTATATTCCAGTAGTGTTGTATTTAAAGTTATGTTTTCAATATAAATTTTGCACATGTAATTAGAATACTTTCCATCTTTTTATGTATACAATTAAACTTATGCCTATATAGCAGTGATGACTATACACTAGAGAAGAAGAATATATGTTCCCAAAGAAGTGTATTTGCTATTTGCACGCACTGTCATGGCATATACATTTATTAACGATTCTTCATCCATATTTAGCAGCATAAGAGTTCTCAAAATATGGGTTCTTTAGGCTATTAGCTTTATACAAATATACCAAACTTTGTCTTTGATTTTGCCAAATTAAATTTAGTATCCCCACAGAGTTGATGGATGGAACATTTACCTTTCATGGCCATAAACTTCCAAGGGAACACCTAGCTTCTCTTGCATTTGTGGACTACAACATTACCTCACATCCCATGTTCCCGTGGAAGAGGAAAAATATATGTTTGTATCCCAATATAACTCTTCTATATAAAATATGATATTTTAGTACATGATTTATGGATGAGGGAAAATTTATAGAGTCTTCATTTTAACATTTATTAAGAGTTCTCAAAAATGCAAGGGTTCTTTAAAGCTTTATAGAGTAAAAACACCACCAAATGTATCACTATCCAAATATTTCCTTCATCCCAATAATGGTTTTAGCAGCATTATTGTCCAATCCTTCATCAAAAAAAATCTAATGTTTTATCCCAATTTTTCAAAATTTCGTTAGAAATATGGAAGGGAAAATTTATAGAGTTTAAAGCTAAGTTGTTACAATCGTTAGAAATATGGAAGGGAAAATTTATAGAGTAAAAACACCACCAATGGATGCAAAGACCAAATTCTTGACCTCCAACATCACCCCCACCTCACCGCCACCTTCAAATATATGTTTTATCCCAATTTCTCAAAATTTCAGTCTCAGTAGTTTTGGTCTCATAGTAATGCCAATGATGCTCATAGTTGGATATGCACAAATTAGTCCTTTGTTATAAACATCACTTTTAAACTTTAAAAAATGGCTAATTGGTTATAGCTTGTGACTATTTGCTTTAAAACCACTAATACAACTCACATATGCAAACACCGAAAAAATAAATAGAGGGCTTGAATTATGAAATAGTTTGTAATTCATAAGTGTCTTACCTGAACTGCACTGCTCCTCACTTCTTCAACTTTGAGAGATGAAAACTGCATGAACAAATGGAATTGTAATCCATCCTCCAGCTTTTATTCTATCATCCTAAATTCTGATTGGTTGATGTTAGTTGACATGGATTCACTATGAAAGTTCAATCAAATGGCTGAGATTTATTGGGATTTAATCCAATGGATAATATTTTAGTTGGTCATTTTTATTATTTTATGCAGCTGGTTACACAATTTATTGTTCATATGGTACTGAGTTTTTAAACACTGTGAAAGGTGAGACTGACCATAATTTCATTTATTGTTATGCAGGTGTTTACTTGGGATTGAAGACTCTTACATCAAATCTAGTGCATTATATTTGAGATCTGGTTTGGAAAGTCTTGAGAAATGACTTGTTGAAGTGACTGTAATAGATATGATGTACATACAATGAAAATATTACTTAATGAATAGTTGACTGTATAGACTTGGTTTTTGTACACTTGTATATAAATTAATATATATTTTTAGTTCTATCAATGAATAAGAGAATATTGACCAATTTAAAAACTGTCTTATTCAACATTTCATGCTTCCATGTTTAATTAATAATGATACAATAGAAAACAGTTGGGTTGTATTAACTTCACATATCATTCAAAATATGTTATTAAAAAGGTGAATGTCTTTTCACCTACTATCTCCACTAATGGAGTAACACGAAGCCCCGTAAAAATATTAAGATGTCATTAAAATTATTGGTTGACGCCTAAGGATGAATGTCAAATATAATTTATGATTCCGAATATTTGTATTTCTTTATTAGATATAAATATATATGCGATATTTTGTAATAAGTTAAAATAAATGAATGTGATGGAAATGTCAATATTAAGGACAATGTCAATATTAAGGACAACATTGAGCTCCCTCAAGCGGACATTTTTGCCGGATGTGTGTGGGACACTAACACCCATCGTAAGATATAGCTTAAGTGGGAGGAAAAAGGTCGGCCCCGGCAACAAGGCCTGATAAGGTACCCACGTACAATAACTAAGAAAAAGGGAACATCGCAAGGTACCCAAAACCAGTAATAGCAAAGTAGAGAGAAAAAACCTGTTATAAGACATCCAAGAAGCATGTCTCCAAAACTTTCTGAGTGTTGAAGAAGTTTGGTGTGCAATGTGGGTTAAATCCACTACTCAATCACAAAACTCAAAAACAATCGACACTTTAATTTAGAGCTTCACCAAAATAGCTCCATATAAGGAGAGATCGAATGGAGTGATGTTAAAAGTACAAAAAATACCAAACATAATTCAATCAACTACTACTTCATCTAACTTACCTGTTGTTTGTTGATATTATAAACTAGAATAATTGGGTAGAGAGCTCATACATCACACCATCATTTAACAGAGCCGCCACTAACATGGTAGAATACACACACCACGCCCTCTTAGAATTGGGATCGAACAACCTACGTTTGATTTAGGGAAATTCACTCTACATGTTTTATTACACGCGCATCAAAAACATAAATGTAGCGGTTGAAGGAAGGAAAAAATGACACTTTTAGATGAACTCATTGATAATTTGTACATGGCTACGATGATGGTTATGCCTATCACCCACATAAAATTTTGAATGACTATATATAGTGTCATGGTTGTACTAAAAAGAGGTGAAGTGAATTTCATGTATCTTTTATTGTTTTATTTAGGGGTGATCTAGGGATGAAGTGGAGGATCAACCTAACACTCCCATAGAAGTCATGACTTCAGTAAATCAAAATATTTTGTAACTCAATTAATATGTATTTCAACACTTCATTGGTATCACATTATAGCGTAGTCTAGGCTAAGTTAACGACATTCCTTTTCATGCTCATTTATGTTCTGTAGGGTTAAAAGAGTCAACATCGTCATATATCATCATAGACATTTGAAATATGTTATGTGACTTTTTATGAATAGTGGTATGAGAACAAGTACTAATAGACTCATGTGTGTTTAAGATGTTCCTTTTAACAATCGATCTACTTTATATAATTTATTTACAATGTAACACCCACAAATTACACACAAATACAACACTTAAAAATACTAGAATAATTATTTTTGCCTCATTGAAGTACACATAACACTACAAGAGATCACTTAGGACTGCACAGAGAACAAATGATGTGTTTGCACAAACACTAACCCACATAGATAACATGAAAACATGTGATACACATCAAGACCACTTTTTCAAATGACAATGCACAACATAACGTTTCAACTACAAGACATGCTTATAGATAGTGTCTTCCCATGACACGATATTTTATGATTACACATTTATTACAATCATGTTTCACACTTTAACTTAAGTTGTAGAAAGGTTCATAATATATGAATCATACATTCCTTTTTCCTTTTGCTAGATTTCCTCTATATTGTTTAACATTTGACTTTTGGAGTATCTCATTGAATAAGGATCATCTACATTATTGCAATTACTTGTTTAATTCGCTTGTTTGTTATTAGGGTATTTATTTGCACACAAGAGCACAAGGTCTTATGTCATACCTCCGTTATACATTGAATGAGGGTAAGTCCAAGAATGTGAAGTTCACTCTTTTTTTTGTTTAAGATTTAGGGTCATGTTTCCTTCATTCATTTATAGATTGATTTAGTACATAAGAAGTATTATATACAAATAAGTTATTTATCCACAGTAAGAGGGTTTAATCACATTACCAAGAAGATCATGTTTCACTTTTTCTATGGAATAACATCGCACATTTTCACATTCCAAAGCTAAGTGTCAATTTTAATTTCCCTATGGTTATTCTCAAATAGTTAATTTAAGGGATTCGAAGGCTCTAAACATGGCAACATACTTCCTTATTTTCTTATTTCTAGATTAGGTTTTCTGAGTATCGTTTTACATCCAACTTAAGAGGCTTTTCCCTAATTATGTTCATATGCCTTTTGTAATAAAATTACGTAACCTGTTGCTAATGGGGCATTTGTATTCTTACGAGACTATTAGTCCATGTATTAGGAGATATGTCTCTAAGGACGTGATCACATTGTTTCACATCATACATCTATTACCTAATAGGACTAGTGGGGAAGCAAGATGGAGTAGTTCATCGTTTAAAGGGGTTAAGGTTCACATTAGATTTTACACAATGTGGGTCTCGCTTCTCACCACAAGATGATTTAAACATGATATGAGAATGACCTAAATTTCACCTTTCTCCAAATACATCATCTAATGGTTACGTTTTCACAAACTAATCATACACTAAAATGTTGTTAAGTTTCATAATTAACTCTTAGTATTACACCATAAAACCCAAGCAATAATTTAGATTAGGTATTGAGTTCATTTATGATCCTAACTCTTAAAGGTGACTTCCAAGGTTAGTTGGCGATCTTCGCCACTCAACATATGTGTCAGTCCAAGAGGGTTTTACACTATGTTTAATGTTGGTTCGTAAAGATTACTACTTAAGAGAACACATTCTCTTTACTACACACACGAATTCCAATCCTAGAAGGGGACCACACACTCGAGATAAAGCTTGACCATGTCATTTCTAACTATTAGTTTCACGGCAATGCTGCTAAACATATAAGCTATGACGATAAAATCAACTAGAGATCTTATTTACTTAAGCTATAAAGTGTCATCGAGTACAAAAGTTTAAGTTTATTCTACGGTTTCAATTTTGTTTATGCTAAGAAGGATCGCACGAGAAAGGTAGATATGCACAAGTTTTAAACTAAGGTCGACTATTTTATTTAGATTTTTTTTCTTTATATGCTAATTACAAAACAAAACACTCTAGAGATTTCACAATAAATTTCACATCGAGAATGCGCTTCAAGATGTCAAATTTTATTTCATTTAACATATTTATCCAACTTTTACAATACAAAATTTGGGGATCAAGATAACACCCATGTTTAGATGAACATTTCCCTTAAACCCCAACATTTAAAATATTAAAAAACTTCACTAATAAACCTTTCAATACTTTGCAAAATGTTGAACTATCCTCTACCATTTCACTTAACATATATATTCAACCCCGTTTATATCATATGTCGATTTGAATCAAAAAAACACCTATAGTTAAATGCACATTTCCCAAAGAACCCCTAAAACTAACATCTCATTCATATTACCAAATTTTAATAACGAGTCTTAACTATAACTTAGCAATACATGTATATATATTTTTCCATGAACAAATAAATTATAGTAATACACAATGAATCACAATCGTGTCGTTTCTTCATCTTACTTGCATCCTACAAAACCATGTGAGCATGAAATTTATGATAAATCGTTGGCATGACATCTACCTAAAACTAGCATAAATAACATTATTGGTTTTCTATTTACATTGTATTAATAATTCACACAATAAGAGAGGTTATAATATATATATTATTCGTTCGATTTCATTCCTTAACTTAGGGAGAGAGAAAGAGATAAGGAATACATACAACGTTTGACATCTCTTTTACAAGGATCATAGTGTTATTTTGCAAGTCTCTGGAAATGGCATTTTTCTAACTTTGCAAGGTGGACATAAAAGATTGTTTTAGTTTATGACTCATCTAGGTCTCACCAAAACTAATGGACACGAGCAACAAATTTTGATACCCTAGATAACAATGTATAAAGTTGTGGTATCAACACAAATGTCGATAAAATTGTAAGTCGGTAATGTAAATTATAAGGAGGAGTTTTATTGGTTCCAGATAACAACATG
Organism: Taxus wallichiana var. yunnanensis; assembly: GCA_018340775.1. NCBI lineage: Eukaryota > Viridiplantae > Streptophyta > Pinopsida > Cupressales > Taxaceae > Taxus > Taxus wallichiana. The sequence goes on along the minus strand of CM031242.1, from coordinate 431,262,069 downwards.
ACTTTAATATCCAATTGTATCGTATCTAATGGTTTAATATTTTTATTTTATTGCAAATGAATAATAAAATTATACAAAAATTATAAAATATTAAGGTAAGGAAGACCATTCTTGTCCATGAATGACATGGTGAAAGATGGACTCCACGCAGTCCACCAACATTTCATGAGACTCCAAATCTCCTTTAGGCATTCTACCAAGCAATTCACGTGCAACAAAAACTCCCCATTTGCATTTTGTTTGCAAAGCTTATATACTTCGTTCCCAAAATAACTCAATCATTCTCCAAATGAGTGTAGCCCGTCGAGACCAAGTTTGTTTGAGGTGCTCCCCTTTAAAATAACCATTCCATATCCATTCTTCTAAGCACCCACAATTCCACACCCTATTTCAAAACTCCCTATTTGGTGCAGGTTGGGAGGAAGCTAAAAGATTGTGGGCTCTTGGCTTTAAAAATGTTAATGGCATTTACTTTTATGCCTCTTAGATACTTTCAACAAACTCATTTTGTGCATATCCAACAGTCAATGTTGTCCACCAAAACCACATATTTTATTATTATTATTTTTTAAAGACTTTTTGTCGAAAAACTCACTTGCCTGGTGTAAGGTTACACAATTTGCATCCATGTTTACCAGAGCATTTACAACTACATCATCTAACAAAATTCCTCTATATTTATGCTTTGTTGGACGTCCATACATTGTTCCAGCGCTGGTATTTTTGCATAGGACCGGAGAATGCAGGAAAATGACTGATCACGTTGGAGACCTGTTTGAGAAATGGAAGGTGAGCTCCCAAGACATAACTTCGACTCCATTACCACCATGTCGAGTTGTGACTGAGCTATAAGGAAACACGTCCAAAACCACATAACATGGTGAGCTCCAAGTGGATCATAGCAAGCCACGATGAAAATGTGCAAAGCTCGAATGGAAAAATGTGTTGAAACCCCATACAGAGCTCAAAATAGTATGAACAATGGCGACTTGGTCTACGCGACATAAAGTTACAATGGGAGAGAATGAAAGATGAGCCAGGGTGTAAATACAAAAATCACCCAACAAAGCACAATAAGCTCTCCAATACATAAGAAAACAACGATCTACAAACCAACACGAACATGCATGCAGAAATTAGAATGGATATGGTGAGCCCATACACAATAAAACAAAGCTCAAACACGAAAATGACGACCACACAATAGAAAGTTACAAGATTTCCCCCGTTTCCATGAGCACAACCTTCAAGAAATCCATGACCAATGCAAAAAGATCTTTTTTTCCCGTATTCATGGCGGCCAATGAAATCTTGACAGAGTCTACCTCTGCACAAATGCTTCCCCGCTGCAACTTTCTGATTACTGCTAAATCTCAATGTTGACTGGGTTTGAGCATGACCCATGCCTTAGATCCCAAATAAAGTGCTTGTTTTATTACACAAGGAAAGTGGCAGGTCTCATGGATCCCGCACATGAGCCAAAAACATGAAGAAATGCGGGCTCGAGGGCGCCCTCCAACAAGAAATGCCCGCTACCCAGCAGTACTTGCTGCTGCCAAGGTCGTTGAAAAAAACACGGAGGGCACTGACAGTTCTGTCAGATTCGTACCTCATTAAATATTTGACAATATGTTTGAACCAAATATAACCTGCCAGCTGTCCATTAAATTTATTTTGTGATTATAATATTTTGAAAAACTGGGAGACTCTAGGCAGGGCACGCCATTGCATGTGCGGGAAACGATGGTTTTATCCCTCCCACGTCAGCATTGAGCGCCCTTCCATTGCTGCGCATTTTTACTCATGTGCGGGGTCTATCAATGGACGTTGATGGAAGTCCATGTGCTTGATGGGCCGCCCATACCCACCAACTCACCTACCAAACTTTAATTTCACACCTTTTTCTCTCCACCGTCGAAGTCACATCACCCTTTTTATATTTTATTTGTTATTTTTATTTACCAACTACCCTCGCCTAATAGGTGTGATGAAGTAGGCATTACATAGGATAACATAAATAAGTTAAATTAGATGATACCATTATACGTTAAATGTTAAAGAAAATAAACGAAATGTATTCTAGAAAAAAGGAGAATTTATGTCGGCAAGATAAGTGATCTTCAAACATTTAAGGTTAAATAATGAAATCCAATGATGGTTGGTCCTTGTTATTTATACATGATTTTTCTTCTAATTATATTTAGAGTATGTAATGCCCACTGGGCATCGATTCTTTTTCTCCTGCCTCCTTCCAACCACCCAACCTCGCAAATTTTTTTAGACCGTCATCACGCCTGTCCTTGCGTGAGGAGTCGATGGAGTCATTTTCTTCACCATAATCTCTTTTTGGATTCTCCTTGAATGCGTCATGGTGGGTGTTGGGTGCGTTTTCTTGGTCTACGCGTGGAGTGGTTGAGAGACATGTTCTTCTTGTTGCGTGGGCCGAGAGGCCTTTGAAATCCTTCCCGCCAAGGTGTTTTCCTTCCCGGCCCTCCTCACGCCTTCCTTCCTCCCTACCGCCGCGTGGGTTCTCAAAATCGTGCCGCATGGCAAGATGCTCGGTGCGTAGAACCGAACGTCTCACAGGGAGTGCCGTGAGGAAGTATTTGGCCGTATGCAACACTACAAGGTCGAGAGGTAAACTTATCTCGAGAAAATCGGTGGCCTCCGAGAGAGTAAGTGCGACAGTAGCTGCTGCAGGGCAAGCCCGAGGGAGCCGTGGGCGTTGATCCTGCTTGCTTTTGGTTGCACGCGACCACAGTCGTGATCTGCTGTTGCAAAATCTTGCAGCTGTAATAGAAGAACGAGATAAAGTTTTGGTTGAGCTGTCTTGCCTTTCATTTTGGAAAGTCGCTTCATGCAGGTGGTGAATTTAACATGGAAGAAGCTCGACCAAATCTTGAGGCAAGTTTTGCAAGTGAGGCTGAGATTTCGTGCACCACTGTTTCTAATACTGACCGGAAGTTTTCCAGCGCCTAGCCATGGGTTAGATATGGTGGTTATAGATGAAGCCACAAGCTGGTGAAGTAGCGTATTACCTCCTCTTCCTGGGGCGCTGTGAGGTGTGTTCTTGTCGGGGTTCCACAGCAGAGCCACGCCACAAGTGTTCGACGGGGCTGATCGGGCACGTAACAATAAGAAGAAGCCTCTTTCTTTGATCCAGCGAGTCTCTCTCTTTGATCAACATCCTCTTTATTTCATTCGAATTTCTTATTGATCGAGATCAGAAACAGGCATATATCACGAGTCATCTTGTGCCCAAGGCCAATTTAGATGTATTGGACAAGCTTTTACTACTCGTCATGATCTTGCACGGGAGATCTGGGACGCATGTATCTTGATTTGTATGTGCGCAAAGACAAGTACCGGTGGTGTGCACTTTTTGCAATCAAAGGTGGCGGCGTTTGTCTCAAATGAGTATCAACTCCCCGTAGTTGCATTGGTTTGCAATTTCCCTCTTCCAGCAAGAAAGATCATCTCGGCATTGCTAAATCATTGGGAAGTAAAACGCTATTTCATGAGTTCGGCCATGCTATACACTCTCTTCTTTCACGCATGGATTATTAACATTTCTCCGGGACAAGGACTGTACTTGACTTTGCAGAGACACCAGCGAACCTCTTTGAGTACTTTGCTTGGGATCATAGGGTGCTAAAACAATTTGCAAAACATTACTCAACAGGGGATGTGATACCGGAGGAATTGGTCTTATCTTTGAACAAAGAAAGAAAAATGTTTGCAAAGCACAGACTTGCAGCGTCGAGTTATTATAGTTACACTGTACGCAAAATGCTTTCTTTACGCCGGCTTTGTGGCGTAAAGTTTGTCGTGAAGATCCTCTTTCTTTGGAAACAGTTCAATTCTTAGAAATGATTTTTATAAAATATGGTGGTGCCAAGGATCCTTCAATACTTTTGTTGAGGGACCGTTGGGGAGAGAGTGCTAAAATCATGTCCTAGTGGTGGTGTAATGCCTAATAAAGATGATCTCCTTCGAATTAAATCTCGACATATTTTGATTGGTTGTTCTTAGTCAAGCTTTATGACGGAATGGTGATAAATTCTCGAGATTGAAGTGAGCATCTTCAACGAGTCACTAAGTTGGCGGGCATAAAGTTTCTGTTGGAATTATCACACCTTACAAGCTTCAAACTGTAATGTTTGCACCGAGAGTTTGATGTCATGTCCCAAATCGATTAAGGAAAAGGTTTATGTATCAATACGGTAGATGCCTTTGAGCCGGGAGCGATGTAATCATTATGTCTTGTGTTCGAGCTTCAAACCATGGTTGGTGTTTAGCTTTCTAGCGCAAGTGCTCTCGACCGAGTGGTAGCGGTTCGACTCTCACCCCCAAAGCAATTGCTTTGAAGCAATCTAGTGTTTGGACAGCCACCTATTGCATTCTTCTAGTCGTGCCTTCAAAAGGAAATCCTGGTGTGGTATATTGCAAGAAAAGACCGGTGAAGCAGAGGATAAAGCGGAGGCGTGTGGGCATGGCCTCCAGCCTCCCTGATGTACACGATTGGTGGATGCGTTAAAACAGGCAAGATAGACTAACCATATGCATAATATGCTAGTATCTAATAAACCTCTTGAAATGAAACTTTATCCTTCTAGAAATTGGTTTAAATCATGATTTTGTGGATTTGTGTTCGATATATGTTAATAGTTTGTTACTTCGGATTTTCCTTTGTTGGTTGTTCTTGTTGACGTGACCAAACCCATTTATATATAAAACAAACAAAGGTTCTCAGTGTATGCTTCGATTGATCATATGAAATATATATATATATATATATATATATATATATATATATATATATATATAATTTTAAAGTTACTTCCTTATGCAAATGTCGATGTTTCTTTTGTGAACTGGTTATGTAATCGCCCTAGAGCGTTGCAGCTTTGACTAGTATTGGGTTCCTATTATGTTATTGCCCTGGAGGAAAATATACAGTTAAATTATTATTATTATTTTTATGATAAGCTTGATTATGCACTTCGTGTATTGTGCAAATTATTAGGGCTTTTGGAAATTAGAAGTTCAATATATATGCTTGTTAAGAAGGAAGTTTTGGACCGAAAATATGTCCTGGGTTGATAGAAGGGCATAAATTATTGACAGAACCCTATTTGATTCTACTCTTTCTATGAGTAAAATTTGATAAAATTAATGACCTTTATGGTGTTAAGATATGGTATGTTGATGATTCCTTGTGTGATCGATTTAATTATGTATAGACATAATGCCTTGATGGAGTAAGGTAATATCTTTCACGGTTCGTGAAAGTTAAGGTTTTCATCAACTACTTAAGGTAACATGAAGTTCCTTAATTTAGTCAAACTTGTTTTGTACTTCCTTCTTGATGAGTGACCTTTCATTGCAAATTTAGAATGATTGTGATGGAAGGTCGTGAATATATTTTGTTGTCTAAAAAGGGAAAAGAAGTTATGGAATAGTTTGTTTATGTATCGAACGTAATAATTGTAATTACATCGTTATAGAAGTTCATTATTGGAGGATATCTATCTTCAATGGTATATTATGTGTTTAATCACTGCATAGGTTACCATAAACTTAGTGATGAGATGTAAATTAAGGAGAGTTGAGGACTTTTTCTTTGTATACATCGTTTATGATATTAAAAAAGTGAGTCGACGCGTCGGAAAATTTCAACCAAGTCTAGATTCATGGCTATGTTCCTCTAGAACGGGAGGGTTATAAATCTAAAGTATTATGAAAATTGCAAGGAGGTGTTTAGAATGCTAGATTGCCTACTCAACTTGGGTATTAATGAGGCTTGTCACTATTCCAGCCCTGGTTATGTTCAGAAGGTAGGCTGTTAGACAATGCCTATTCCGGACATTCTTATCGTCCTTTTCACTCATCCTTATTAGCTATGAAGTCACTTATTACCTAAGACATAATGGTTGTGGGTTTGAATATAAGATTTTCATTCTTTAAACCTTTTTGATTACATGATGGAACTTGGTTCTTACCCTCGTTGTTCGTTTCTAGCCTATTAGGCCTATGGCCCTACGGAACGATTGAAAACTATATTTTTTTTGGCAACTAAGATCGGGTCTAGTTTTTATCTTTTGACTTCACCTTGAGAATGATGATTGATGGATTACACTTTAGATTTCAATCACGTAATCTACAGGATTACATGATTGAAATCCTAATACCCTCAACTCTTGTGTCTAATCATTTAAATTTCTTAGTCTTACGTATTTGGTTGTCAAACTTTTGTAGTTTTCGAGTTATTCTTCATAACTAAACTTATGGATTTCTTCTTAGTTGATATGTTGAAAATTATATCTTGTTTCAAAAGGTTGTTAGAGGTTAGAATATTGATCCATTTCTTGAAATAGAATGTTTCCTTTCATGGTATTGTTAGCTAGTAGCTTATTGTTGCTATGTATAGTCTTATCTTGCTCGAGTTCTGCTAATGACTCGGGTTATTAATTGTTGCGAGATGGCTTACGTGGTTAGATGATGGAAAGACTTGTAGATTATTGCATCAATCTTGGTTATGATGTTCCTTTGTACGAATGAGTATTATGTTATAAAATTTTTTTTTGGAAAAAAAGGCCTTTGGACTTTTTAGAAGGAGGGTCGGTGCCTTAGTAAATGTATTGTAGAGTATCGTTGTTATAATCTTGTTGAAACTTTGATTTGTTTGGTTATCACGTGAAAGATGAAATTTGTTTACCGCTTGGTTTTGGGATATCCTAGTGTATTCTAAATCCTTAGAATAGTAGCGTGGCACGTTCCATGTTATTACACTCTTGTTCCTAGTCATGGATTAATAGAGATGGTAGGTCCCTTTGGTTTGTGCATCATGTTGGAATGAATTGATATAACCTTGTTTTGTTTTTCATGACGAGTCTTGTTAAACTTTGCTCTTGAGTTAAAATGTTGAGTTGTAAATCCTTCTAAGGTGTAGTAGCAACGAGTTTGTAAGTCTTATGAAGTGAGCTGGATAGTCCTTATTAAAGTTAAACTAATAAACATTATCCTTTTATGGTGAAACCTTAAATGATCTCATGGTGAAATCAATGGTTAGATTTTAGAAGATGATAGGGTTTAATAAGTAGGAGGGAAATTGATTAATAAAACCATAAATATTTCTATATCATTTGAAATGTTCTCCTTTGTCAAACATAATTAAGTAAAGTCTAGATGGAACATTTAACCAATCTTGATAAACTCTTAACCTCAATGAAAGACTGATAGTAAACAATGTGACCCTGAAGCTAAATTATGTTGTCCTGTTTTGTTAACCCTTGCCTTGATTCATGGTGATATTTCTTAAGAAAGGTCAAACTTTGATCCTTAAACAAGAAGGTCGTTGTTATGAACCCTAAGCGGTACTTTCCACTCAATCGGAGCTTATGCCTTCATCCGTGCAGTAGAAGTGTGGAACATGTGTTAGTGGCTTGAGTAAGTTTAATTAACCTTGTAAGAAATGGAAAATGTTCTAAAATCAAATGAATAAAAATCCTTGGACATAAAATTGTTGATCCTAGTTTAGGAAGCTTGGCCTTAAGCTATTTAGTCAATAGTTGAAAAGAAATAAGTTCTCCCTTGTGAAAAGAATTGTGTGAATCATTACATGAAGTTTTATAAGAACTTAAGATAAGAATTAAGAGACATTTTAGTAAACAAGAAAATTTAACAAGAATTTCCTCATGGGATGCCCTAAATGTAAGTGTGTCATGTGGTTGGATTTCCATGTTGTCAGTCAAAGAAAAAAAAAATGTATGTATTGTCCTTGATAGGTGTGAACGTTTCCGTGCTGACTTTGTGGCCTTCCCGTAACAAGTGGTTCCTAGTGTTGGTTGTAACCTTGTGACGACATGTTGTGTTGTGTTATGTGCCAAAGCAAGTCAAAAAAAATTTCTGTCTTTTTCCCGTTGTCGTTGTGTGGTGATTTTGGGTCTTTACAGAGTAAGTACCTTATTGTTTAAGATGATTTGTAAATATTTCAAATGTTGGTTAGGTTGAACCACATCTTCATATAGTACGTTATTGATACCCTCAACTTGAAAATGTTTACTTTCAATTAAATCATGGATCAAATATGTAAGTTACTATATTTGTTAGAGGAATATTTGGGGAATCCATATTAGAATCAAAATACGAAATGTTATGCATCATATTTTATATGTAAATACCTGGATTGATCCAACCCTTAAATATAAAGTATGTCGCCAAAATTACATTTAAACAATTTTTGCAACAATTTTTTGGTGGAAGTTTTCTTACCCTAATAAATTTATGTAAAATATTTAGAGATATTCTAAAATAAAAAAATGGAAAGAACTATATACAACTATTTTTCAACTAATAACATAAAAAAGGTATAAATTGTCATCAAATTTAGACGTCTACAATGACAATCAAAGGCCTCAATGTAACACCCACATTTTACACACATAAAAACAACAGTTAAAATACCAAGATAATTTTTTTTGACTTACATTGCTCACTACACAAAACCCAAGGGCTCCAAGAAGAGAAACTCAACAACGCACAAGACACTTTCATAAGTCATCAAATCACATAGACACATGACAACACCATATATATGCCGATGACACACTTTCTCCAATGAACGAATACTAGCAATGACCCAACCACAAAAAAACTCAAAGATTGGCAAACCCACAACACGTCATTTCCTTAATTGCATCTTAGTTACAATTTACATTCCAAGAACATTTTTGTGCAAAGATAATTTTCTCTTTTTTTTTCACCTACAAATTTTTAAGTTAACTCCACATTCAACTTACAGTTCACCCTTTAAGCTTTCTCTTTATCCCTTATGCCAATCTTCATAACTTACATTAAAAAAATCATATTTAAAATTTCCTACAAAGTTCCTAATTCTCCCGTTCTTGTGTCAAAGGTTTGTTCCTTAAAATATGTTTAGTCGACGTTTAAAAGTTTTTTTTTTATCTACATTAAGCAAGGGGACCAACCATAAGTTGTCGAGGGAGAAATAATATGATTCAAGGAGGTGAAGGTTCAAGTTTCCCTTTCCTAAAAACTTCCTTCCATTAGAAACACATTTGTTCTCGTACTATGGTTGTTTTAGTTCCAAAATTTAGTTGATTCGGTTAAGTCTTTACATGACATAATTTTATTTTATTTTATTTTTTAGTGGACTCTATAATGGCTCAAATGCCTAGTCCCACCACGAGCAGTTTGTATCCACTCTCCACAACAAAATTTATTTCTTAAATCAACCATAAGGACTTCAAGTGAAATTGTTTTCTTAATCCATTGACCCATATACTCTTGTTATTCATTTCATTTACATTATTTCTTAGGTCTCTTTTGGCGTCACTTAAAAACATGAAGAATTACTAAATTACTTATCTAACATCTTGAAGAAGTATATCTTTTGTTATCTCAAAGTTTGCTCTGACCAAGTAAATTCATATTCTTTTTTAACATAAGTAAATGTCAAATTGAGTTATAAGTATTCCAAGAGTGACATTATTCTCAACCTCAAATATCTTTTTCCTTTTATATGATTTACTCTTACATCGCACTAAGGTCTCATTTTTAGCATCGTTTTATAACATTTGTAGCAAAATAAACACATAATTTTTCACGAATGGATTCACTACTACATGGAGTGTAACCTAGCACGTGACAACTCAATTCTTTGCTCTTATGCACTACAATGTTAATGCGTGCTGCAACCAAGACATCCACTTGTGCATTTTAAATCCCACCAAGAGAAGAATCATGGAAATTTCATAAGAAAAACTACCTTGGTTGGTATAATTCCAAATGCACCTAAGGATCTATGCCCCAACTATAAAAGAGATGTAAGGTGAGAAGACATGTTTAAGGTAGACAACCTTCATGAAAGACCAAGGTGATATGTTGTTAGTAACCAGGGTGACACATTTAACTAAGAGGGACTAAAGAGTTCATTAACAAGAGTTTAAGTCATAGAACAACTATTTCACTATCTCCATTTGTGTCATTTGGATCCCACAAGGAATTCATTTCGATCTTTGTAAGACTAAGTAGTCCACAAGGATACTAAGGAAGTCCTAGTTTTGTTTATACAAGAAATAGTTGGACCATGTCTTTCCTAACTATCGGGTTTAAGACGATGTCGTTAAACATACCAACCATGACGATAAATCAGACTAGGAATCTTGAGTACTTAAACCAGAAGGTACCATAGAGTGCAAGGTTTAAGTTCATTCTATGCTTTCAATTTATTCTATGCTAAGAAGGAACGTGTGAGAAGGGTAAATATGCACAAGTTTTAAACTAAGGTTGATTGTCTTATTTAGATTTTGTTGGTATTCAAATTGATTCTCCTTTGCAAGGAGAAGCATCACGAATTTAACAAGAAGCCTAGAGACAAATAAATCATCATGTATGTCATTTTGTAGCCGGGGAGGTGATTCAGCTAGCTCTTTGTCACTCAAATGTTAGAGAAATGGATAACACCATATGAAAGGATTTGATCTATCCTCACTACTTTAGGTCATGCCTTTCGACCAGGGTGAGAGGACCCATTTGTAACCTCTATCGGTGAAGGAGAATGAATATATCCTTCTTTGCACAAATTTGAAAGGAAACCTTGAGAAAATATGATCAATGCACCACAATTTAACTCTCACGATTTGTCACTTCTAAAGAATGGTGATATTTTCTAAACAAGGTTACGATTCTAAAGACATTATGGAATCGTGATTGCTTTCCCATATTTTGGCATTAGAATTTATTCATTTGTGGACATACGAGGGCAAACAAGGGTGGTTCGGGTAGGATTCATTGCTATTTTGGAGTAATTTTTGTGGGATATTAAGGAGGATAAACTTGATTTTGCCATATCTTTGAGAACCTTCACAATTAGAAAACCAAATGACATAATGCTTTCAAATAGCTAAAATATTCCTTGAACGAGAAGGTGTGCATCAATAGAGGCCCAAATTTGCACGGTTTCACACAATCTCCAAGAATTTAACACGAAGGCTTGAGCTAAAGACTAAATTAAACATTAAATACCCTTGGTTCCTCTCACCTCAGATACACTCAAAGGCTTACAAACAATCTTTATCAACAAAATGACAGTAAAATGATTTAAATTGTTTATCTCATTACAGGATGAAGGCTCTACTCATAATGAAATTGCAAATGCCACTAAACTATCAGAAGGACGAGATCCTGTGTGATTCAGAGGGATTTTAACACAATATTGCAATAGGAACAAGAAATACTATTTGTAGACATGCTGAAATAAAGCAAACACAAATTTACCCAAGATTAACACAAATTAATTCGAAGTTGATTAGATTCATCAACATGGGAAGGTTTCTTGAATAATCTCAGAGCTTTTCAATGGTTGTACACTTGCAACCAACTTGACATGATCAAATCTAAAACATAAGAGATTAACAAGTTTCTCAAATGGTCTCTTAGGAAGATGGGATTTCTCAAATTTTCTCATAAGAATTCAACCCCCAACCATTTGCATGACTAAAGCATGCTTTATATAACACTCAATTTACATCCAAGCTTTCCCCCCAAGAAAATAATATTCAAGGAACCTTTATTTGTTACATGTTTGATCATGATTTTCAAAAATAACATTTAACATTCTTACTGACAAAAATTGCAGTTGTTTAAAAAGGTGAATCATTGCAAATATTTCCATCATTATTTTAACTGGGGCACCCAGATTTTATCATCTCCTCTCGCAACATGTTTTTCATCCTTTTCCCACTGTAACCTCCATCATTTCTTCCTTTCCCATTCTTTCCTCTGTGAACTCGCTCTGCATCCACTTCTCTGGTAATTCACGTTTTTGCAAGTGCTCGAGCAATTCCAACTTCAAAATATCAACCTTTACATTCTTTGGACTCATAAATTAAGCTCTAAATCCATTCAATTGTACTTTACTGACAAAAATGACAAGGAATTTCATCAAAAACGATGAAAAACAATGCATATTCGCATCTCCAGGGGAGTCTTAAAGCGAAAATGGCGGCAAAATTAGATGCATACACAAAATTGTTGATTCACCTTTTCTCAACTTTAGATTAGAGCCGTCCATGTGGAAAAATTTGATTCAAAGCGGGCATGGGGTTACCTTTTGTATTTTATGACTTTTGGAGAAAATGTGCAATTTTCATATTTTACCCCACCCCTTCGCCTTTGAAAATCGGGCTTGACACGTGGCTTAATTTGGGCCTTTAATGGAGTCCAACTCATTTATGTAATTTTACCCTTTTTAAAAAAGTCAAAATTTCCAATTTTCCTTCGCCGACCTGCTTCCCCGCCTTTGACTTTTCAATAAAGCCTCCACGTGTTTCCTTGGCGAAACTACAAAGGTGAAGTACAGAGGCAAGTTTCCAAACAAGCGCGGGCCTTCCACGTGCCCTGGGCCTAAGAAAATTATCTTTTGGCCTTTTAAAAAGTTTTAGTATAAAAAGGAGCCAGCGGAAGCCTCCACGTGTCTCTTTGGCGCACCTATGATATGGTGCCCAAAAGCAGAGACCCTAAACAAGCGCGGGCTCACCACGTATCTCAATCTGATAGAGTTGTTGAAAATGTTTAAGGACCAGCGGAAGGCGCCACGTGCCTAGGGTCCGAGAAAGTTTCTTAAAAAATTAAGTATAGAGAGGAGCCAGCGGAAGCCTCCACGTGTCTCCTTGGCAAGGGGTAAGGTAGGACCCAGAGGCGGATCCTCAAATGAGTGTCGGCCCTCCACGTGGACAAGCTTTGAGTTGAAGCAGGCCTTAAAGTTTCAAAATGCCCCAGGTGACCCGCCTCTCTCTCTAACTTTTGAAATATGCCATGTGTCCTTTTTGGGGTCAAAGTAAGACTTTTTCCCTGTTGCTTCTAACTTCTTATGTGGGCCCCATCGAGTTCTTTGGTTAATTTATAACTTTGCTCACTTGTACAAAGAGGCAAAAAACTTCAAAATGCTCCGCCCATACCATGCTCCTAGTCCTCCTCGCTTCGTAACTTTGAAAAATGACGACGTGTCCTCCATCGGGGTCAAAGTAAGACTTTTCCCTGCTAGTTTATATTTATTGATTAATCAATTAGATGTTATTTTAGGCAAGCGGGGCCAATTTGGTATTTTTTACAAACTATGACCAAAGTGGCAAATTTCACCAAAAAGACCATGGGCCGCATCCAATCAAGAATGAACATGTATCTGAAGATACTAAGATATAATTTGATGGGGGAAAACATGCTCGTCGAATAGTAAGATGCAGGGGAACTTCACCATTTGCGCCCAGAATTGAATCTTTCTTTAAGGACAAAGAATTTGGAAATGATACAAGGCCCAAATGTGATCCATGACCATGGAGAAGGATCTTCAACAACATACAAATGAAGAAAACCTTTCACGCATCCATTCGAGAAATAGAAAATACGACAGAGCCCACAGATTGAAGAATTTTTAGAGCAAACGGGGTGAGATCAAATCGAGCGGCCAATGTGATTTCTCTATTACATTTTTAAGGTATGGAACACAACACCAATTATATAAGCATCTATTGCACACTAAAAACACACTACAAGATATTTTATTCAAATTTATTTACATATATATCAATCCTTTTTGCCAAAAATAACCTATGAATCACATTACACCTATGATTAAATGCATGTTGCCTAATGTATCCCTAAAACTAACATCTCCGGCATATCAACAATTCCAAACACAACCTTTAGTTTGTAACATGGGACTACATTATACATATATACATTTTACAAGGAACTATATGAATTACAAAAATAAATAATAAATTGTACATCGCCTTTTTGACGTCTTTCTTGCATCCTGCAAGAACCATGTGAGCATGAAATCAACGATAAATCGTTGGCATGGCATCCACCCTAATCTAGCATAATTAATATTTTTAGTTTCCCATTTACATAATACCATTAATAATTTTACATTTGAAGGAAAAAAGTTAGACACGTTTATTTCTTTTCAATTTGCTTCATTTCCTAACTAAGGAGAGAGAAGAAATAGGGAAGAGAGAAACACTATTTTGCCAAAAGTTCAATTTCACACAATAAAGTTTCAAATAGTTATTTATAAGTGTCAAAAACTTTCCACGATGGTTTGGGCAACCCGACATGGGTCATACAACTTCCTTCTTACGTTTCCTGCTATTATACAAAACATTCAATTAACGCTCGGAGGCTAAGAAGCCAACTTCAAATGTTGTCCTCTAATGAGCAAACACACTCCAAGTAAGTTTCTACATGTCCTCATATACACCAAGAATTCATAGGAATTGATTTATCGGAATTATGTGTGGGAAAACGGTTTACAAACAACGACATGCCTTCTTAGAGCCTTTTTCCATGTGGTTGGTCTAGTTTGACCTAGTCAACTACAACCGGAAGCCTACAAAATGGCTTTGCCAAACTATCAGGAAAAGTGTTTTTCCTCGATTGAAAGTACTAGGAAATTGTCTAGTAAAAATACTAGAGGTTTGCGAAGATGGATAAGCATTTCATTGTCCAAGATTCAAATGGCGGTTCAAAATGAAAGCTTCTTTATAGTTTTCGTAGCTTCTTACAACTACAAAATCATGGTGTTTGTGTAACATTTCTCTCGGTAGGGCATAAAAAGATCACAAATGTTCATTCGGGGTCAAACCAAAGGTTAAGGTGACTCCCACATAACAAGGTACATGAATGAAGCTTAACATCCCATTTTAGAAGTTACGAAGGGTACTTAACGAGTCTCTGAAAAACAAAATTTATCTATTTAAACAGGAGATGGTCAACATTTTTACCAGGAAGTAAATTTCATCTTGTTGATAAAACAATATAGTAGAGGTCTAGTTTGGGCGGAAGTTTTCTAAATCACCTTAGAATGAGGGTTGAAGTTCATGGTTTAATACAAAAGGGTTATTTTGATTGTGTGAGTTACGATACGACATTTATTGATTTGTAACCAGTTAATATAAACAATTAAATGTATGATAATTCTAAGATTTTAAAATTATCTTTCGTCGTAAATGAGAAACTAAAGTACGATAATTACGAAAGATAAGGAGAGATGAACCATCCCGATAATATTAGTGTCCATAGAACATGAGGTTCTCAAGAGTGTTCACCCATATTCCACATGGCTTCATCACTCTTCCAGGCATCCCATCAAACGATTACGGGATTTGGCTAAGCTTCCATGTTTTGCACTTTCTTGAAGTTCCCAAACACCTTTCCACTAGATCCATTCCAAACAGCCACCATAGGCTTAACTGGTGCGTTAATGGTAACTGATTTGAGTTTCCTTGAGGTGGATGACATGTCAAAGGCTGCCACCCTGTACTATACCTACGATGCCAGCTAAATAACAAAAATTGAAGATTAACCAGCAGAAAGGCTTCCATTTATCAAACTTTACAAGTCAAATATCAGAGGCAAGTCTCACGAATGGATCCTATCAATCCAAATTTAGAATCTCTTTCCTTTCCGATCTCTATAAAATTGTCTTAGAACATCAAGGCCATTGAAACGATTTTCTTTGACCCCCGAGAATGAACCAAGCTACAGTTAGGATCAAGTGCATTTTTTTTGTCGACTGAAAATGCCATTTGAATCACACACTTCTAAATGATGCCATCACTCACAAAATGGATGGAATTGCACAACCTCATGACCCAAGGAAAAGTATTTTGGCCCAATTTGAGGGTGGCTGATTTTATCCCAGGAAGAAATATTGGGATCTAAATTAAAGTGTTGCATGGCTTGGATAATACCTGCAACACATCTAGCCCCATACCATCTGCAAAATTCCTTCTATGCTCTGATGGGTGCACAAGTTTCTGAGCTCCAAATTTGGCATAGGTTTGGGAGGACGATGGCAAACGATGAGGGATTTGGATTTACACATGATTGCAATCTCTTGAAAGATTATAAGCCTTTTCAACAAACCCATTTTCTAGCATAACCTGCAGTCCACGTTGTGCACAAAACCACATTTTTCCTAAGAAATTCAGTCAAATAGCTAAGAAGTTGGTCTATACTTCCACACTTAGCATACACGTCTACCACGACCATTGTTACTGCAACATCTGGTGAAAATTCCTCCGTCTTTATGTTATTCTGGGCGTCCAAACCATGTTTCGGGTTCGTAATTTTGCAAAACTACTTGAGCTAGGGGTGCATGGAAAAACAATAAGTTGATCGTGTTGGAGACCTCTTTTTGCATTGGAGGAACGGTGTGACTGTCTCGTGAAGGAGCCCATGGGAAGGGCTAAGCACGTAACAAACTCTCCGTCCACTCACCAGCGCAGCCGATCCACCTCAAACCCAACTTTCCAACCGTATATACAAAGCTTGGAGGTCTTTTTTTTTTTTTTGCAAATGGAAAACAATGGATTATGTGGCCATAGCCACTACACTTCAGCTGATGTTTATATCCAAAACTACTTAAGTTTTACAATGTTACCCCGGTTTTGCGTTTTCTAGCGTACGTATCTCAAATAAAGTGTTTGTATTATTAAGCAAGGAGAATGACCAGTGGGCGACCAACCGATGAAGGTACCCATGTGCCGTCGGAGAATTTAAAATATATATATATATTTTTGTCGGGATTACACTCAAAAACGTTTATGTTTTGTGCTTCTTTAAGATTGTTTACGTTGAGGGAAATTAATAAATAAATGACATTGTCTTAAAAGCGTGTTCCATCCAACGTTATAATTTGTTTCAAACGGGCAAATCCTCCCTTTTGAACATTGCGTATGTCCTGTTTGACACGTATCACATTATGTAGAATCTTCAAATGTGCGAGGCAAATTTGGAAAGCATATGTGTCCGTTGAAAGAGTCGTTGATACGTGTCCTATAAAAAAACCCCTCCCTTGACCTCCTCTGCACTATGTTTTGGTTGTAGCTTTTGGAGGTCGATGCCTTTTTATATTTTTTTCTGATTTTGCTTGTGGAGTGATATCAAGACTCGCGCACATGCAGCAGAAATGCGCGCTATTTTCATCAAGTTTTCGGCTCAATGCTTGCCGTCGCGACTCCCAAGCAGTCCTCCATGCTGCCGAGGGCAGAGGTGAGTGCCCTGTACGTCCATGTCAAATCAGTCATTTGTCCCGCCTTCCATCTATTACTGTATGCGTTGGAATTACCAAAAACCCCGCCAAAACACTCTCCCGCCTTCCTACATTAATAAAATATTGTCAAAAATTTATCCAGCCTCAACATTTTAATAAAGTACAGAAAATAATACATAACATCAAAAATAGTCGGGCAAATACTGCGGGAATACAGAACAGCCCAAATACAGAATAAAGAGAAGAAGAGCAGGTTTTTGTGTAAATTGTGAATGTTTTTAAATAATTGTTAACCCAATTTACACTTCATTGTGTCTATTTTTTCCTTTACAATGTATTTTAATTTTTTATAAAACTATTTTGGAGTTCATGTCATGATTTTTTTGCACTATTTTGTTTTAAACAAAAGATTGTGACATTGTTGCAGGGTAATTATATTGGTGGTAATGGACAAGGAGTTTTTTCATAGAAGACATTCAAGTTCATATCCATCTCTTCAATCTCAAAGTGTGAAAGCCATTCCAAAAAATAGAGAAAATTATGAATGTTTCTCAACACAAGTGGGTGAGCAAGATGACTGCTATTTTCTTCATTCTGAACAAAATTTAAGAGAAAAATTGCAGTTTGATAAAAATGTTTCTGCATAAAAAAATACAAATGATGCACATACTAACATTTATGATGTGGAGGATAGCTACACTCCATCCAGTCATGGAATTGACCTCAACCTTGGATTTAATACTTTCATTGAAGAAGATTTGGAAATTGAAGAAATTGTCCCTGAAACTCAAGTATTTGGAACTGATTTTAAAGGAAACAAGGAGTGCAAGGAGGTGCTTTGGCCACAAACTCTTTGCAAGCTTTAATTTTAAAATTTGAAGAAGTTTATGATGATTTAAATCAAGGAAGTCTTGGTAAGAAACATTGGGACAAAGTTGCAGATGCGGTAAACATACAGTGTGGAACATCTATTACAGGTATTCAATGTAAGTATAAATGGAATAGATTGAAAAAGACATTCAAAAAGAAAAGCAATTGGAAAATACTACTGGAGGAAAACCATCTTCATGGAGTTTTTATGAAGATATGAATCGTATTATAGGGAACACTCCTAAAATAATTGGTCTAATGAATGGCTATAACGGAGATGAGTGGGTCAACACCAATACTACACCAAAAAATGACATGAAAGAGAAATCTCATGAGGAAGATTCACCTATGAATTATGAGAGTGTTACAGGAAATAAAGTAAATGAAGAAATCCATTTGACCAAGAAAGGAATTGAAGGACAACGCATAAAGAGAAAGAGAGTTGCACATGAAGATTTTGGAGAAAGGATGGAAAAAAGTTTGATGTATTTCACCAAACAATGAAAGAAATCGAGCATGCAAAAATGGAGCAAGAAAACAAACGGATGGAGAAACTGTTAGATGTGCAGCTTCAAATTGCCAAGCTTTTTTCTCAGGTAAATAATCATAATTTTTTTTATGAAAGAAAATATTTGTAGATGAAACATTAACACAATTTTATTTATCATACGATGAAAATTACATTAGTTTACCAAACTTGCATTATATTGTCTTTGCCATTCACGAAACATAATATCTCTTTGTGCCTTTCCTAGATCTTTTTCCATAGCTTGATTGCGAATCTCATTGTTAGAATTGAGATGTGGATCTCCTTCAATCTCTGGCTCATCTTCATTATACATTTGCAAGAAATTATGTAGTATGCAACATGTGGTAATAATCTTGGGTACTTTTTCAAGCTCTACATGTACATCTCGAAGAAGTCTCCATCTACATTTAAGTAAGGCAAATGCATTCTCAATTTTTACACGGCCTCTAGATAAGTATTTGTCGAATAAACTATGCAATCTAGAAGTGTTACTTTTATATGGCTTCAACAAGTAAGGGGATATTGGGTAGGCAGAATCCCCAATTATTTGTGGATAGATAATGTTTCCATCAATCTCAAATGTTGGAGATGCTAATACCTCTCTCTTTTGCATTTTTCTTTTAATTGCAGAGCAACTCCAGTGATCAGCATCATGAGCACCAACGAGCATTGACACAAACATTCCAAAATATTTTTTGCGTATCGCATACTCCTTGTAACAAAATACTATAGAAATGATGTCTGTTTACATAGTTTGTAGGAGTATACTGTTGCTTTGGACAATATGATAACTTGATATGAGTACCATCAACTGCACCACAAATGTTGGGAAGTAGAGTTAAAGTATGAAAATCACTTAATATCTTTTGCAATCTTCTCCCTGTTGGTATACTTATGTACTGATTTTGTAGCTTTTGGATAACAATATTAACAATGACCATGATATACTTCCTTATTGTTGATTCTCCCACGCAATACAACTCTGCTATTGTAAATGTTGGGGTTCCATGAGCAAGAAAATGCAAAACTAAACAAAGTACTTTTTTGGGTGGTATGGGTTCTCTAACAAAGTGAATTGTGTTTGTGCTTGGCATATGTGGTTGTATTTTTGACAAAAGCAAATTGAAAAGAGAAAAAGACATTCTATAATGGCGGTATAAAACATCACGATATTTGGGTTGTTCCTCCCAAACTTCTTGCTGAATTAAATTCCAGAATGTAGTTTGCCTTGGAAACTTCCACCATTCTCTGTATGATTGCATAGATAATGATTCTCGATCTCCATATATCAGCATCATTTGCATGAAAAAGTTGAAAAACATGGTTGATAAATTTGATTTGCTTGAAGAAGAAGTGCAAGTAATATATTCTCTTAGAATATCCCTCCAAATCAAAATGAATTTATGGTCCATATTTGATCAAACTGCAATGAAAATACAATGTTATTAGTCATTAGCCATTCCATTCAAGCCATAAAAGTATTTAAACACTTTGTGCATTTACATATTGTAATAAAAATATTGTTTGCATTATATCATTTGTTTCATTTTGTTTACCATACTTTTGGCTTTGATGAGAATTCTTTAAGTACATTAAACATATAATAGCATTTTATTTTCCAGTTTAGAATTTATCCTATGTACTCATTTTGATTCCTATATAATAAGAGGCATATTTCTGCACTTTTTGGTTTCATACTTTAATAAAATGTGTGAAATTATTTTACCTGCTGCACTTGAAATCAGTCCTCCCAGCTGCTAATTCTAAACCCTGTTATCCCAGCTGCTAATTCTAAACCCTGTTAGATGTATAGATAATATAAATGAATATATAAACATTTAAAATGCTGTCCTTGAATGTTGGCGCCTTCCTTTAAAATTTGAATAAACAGTCTTCATTTAATGAGTTTGGTGGGTGATTGGGCACGGCAACCCCCGACTTAGTCTCCATGTGCGCAGGTGAGGGGAAAATGCGCAGGTGAGGGCAATCTGTTGACTTTTGCGGGCACTGCATTGAAGTGCATGTGCGCGAGCTATGAGTCGCATGGCCGTGCCTGTGTTTTGATTTATTTGTGAATGCCCAGTCGGTTTCAGTGTTGTTGTGTTTTGGGTGTCTTTCTTTATACTTTTTGCGAGATGAAGTTATGTATGAGGCTGAAGAATATCGTGGGGAGCCGAGAAATGGAGCGAGTCGGCTCAGACCAGACGGGTAAGCCTTTTTGAAACAGCTCCTGCTAATTTTTTCTTAGCTTGTCTTTGTGTATGGCCAAACCGAGTAAATATGAACAGGGTTTATTTTTAGTATCAAGGGTGTCAGTGTTTCCCCAGACTTATTTAGGATTATTTGCAATTCATAGCATTATTGCGCGCTTTGGAAATTAATTTTGTTCGATTTTTCTGTGAAAATTGGATTCACAGTCTTGTTTAAGTGATGCATGGACATAGTTTACTGCAAGGGTTTAGATCTATTAAAGCATTGTTTGAACTTCGTGTATTATGGAAGATTTTATAAAACAGGGTTTCGAAATAATGTAAGGCTTTGGATTTAAGAAAGCATGGATTAACTTTCCTGTCTTGTGGAAGATCTATTAAAGCAGGGTTTAAATTTTTAGTCTTATGGATCTGTTCTTCCTTATGGCCAGCTTTTATAGCAGATTGATTTACATTTTGTAAACAGAATATGCAGAATTTCATCTCATTATTCATGTAATTAGCTAAGAGGGATACTCTTTACCAGGACACGAAGAGGACTTCAACAATTAGCCGAGTGTACTTACATCTATAACCATAAAAGAACGTGTATCTAGCATTCTGGTTACAGACGCCAGTGCTCTCTTTGCCAGGTGTCAAAACCCATTAGGTGATGGTGTTTTTGAGGTACGTTTTAAATGTTTTCCCCTGCTTCTAGCTCGTACAGAGTTTGCTTATTTAATATGAATATGTTCCCAACTAATTCCTCTCATATTGGAAAGGGATTGTCCTCCTGATTTGGTTATATCTGTATAGGATATAATATTATGTACTTAATCTCACATTTGCAGATTATGCTATTTTAAGTAGAAGCACAATAATGAAAGACATTATTAGCTTAATGTTGCCTGTGAGGATTGTAGCAATGCAGAGTAGATGATTCCAATTTGTCGTTCATAATTTGATACTTATTTTCAGCAGGGCCCAATTTTGCAGTTAAGTGTGTAGATAGTTTTCGTAACATTTGCACAGGGTTAAGTGTTTTAGAAATTAGATTTTGAAAATTATGGTCCTTGACTTTTAAGTTACCGTTATGCTTTCGACCTCTCCACATGTTTATTGTATAATTTAAGAATTTAGGAGATGCAATTAATGGTTAAAATTAAATGATATGTTTTTACCCTGTTCCCTCCTTCGATTATGTGGACCTTTCTGGAGTCCCATAGAATGTCCTCGTACAAATTTTAACTCTTACCAATTAGTTAGGGCGCAACACTTAACCAATATTGTAAAATTCTGTGTACTTATAAAATTGCAAAGCAATCAGTTGTGTTACTGGATCCATTGATCTTTAATCCATTACTTACCGAAACAATCGATCTTAAATAAATATTATAGGGGTTTTGTTGTAGCAGGGTTTATGTCGAAACAATCGATCTTAAATAAATATTATAGGGGTTTTGTTGTAGCAGGGTTTATGTCTTCCTTGTGTTAAACATCATGGCAGCTGGTATCCCTATTTTGTAAGAACATATGTTGATTTTCATTCACCTGTTTGGGATTTGTTTACGTAAGAGCATATTTGCGATCAGTAACGTTTAAAGGTGTTCAAATATAAATGATTTCTGTGATTATCTTTTAAATCACTGCTTAGGATTGTTCAAATATGTTTGAGCATTTGTTTGAAGGATTAATGAAGATTATCGGGATCGACTTTTTATTTAATTGACTTCTATCATTTGCTCTTAACTGCCAATTCACAATTTATTTTAATTTAAGGAATAATGAGGAGATTTGAATTTTGTTGTTAAATTTCCAACTCATTGAAAGCACATGTTATTATAATTGTTAGAATAATGAGGATATTTATTTAAAACGTTGTTTATTCTTTTAACTTTGAATTTCGTACATTAGGATGTTGATATTTTTCCATTGGTCTTCGATGGTGAATCCTTCTACATATTTGTAAAGTTAGATTGAGAAGATTATTTGCGCTGACCTTCAGTTAGCAAGTTAAAATTGTGCTTTTGGACAATTCGTATTATTAGTAGATCCATTTCACGAAGTTTCTGGTGTGAATATAAAACTTATAGTAAATAATTTGTTTTTATTGGTTTTTGCTTTGTTCAAGGTTTAAACTAATAAAATTGTTAACGAATTATTTTAAATTTTGGATTTTTTAAATTTTAGTATTTTGTTATCTTATATTAATGTTTGATTTATGTAGCGCTTTTTGTTTTTTTATATTGGTGTTGTTTTCGTTTATCTTGTTATCTTGTATGAATGTGGTTTCTTGATGGTGTCTGTTTTGTTCGATATTTTTTGAGGCGATCAACTAAGCACAATTTTACTCTACAATTTTAGTTTACTTTGGCAAAAGGATTGATTGTTTGTATTGTTCATTTGTTTTTGGTGCTTTTGTAATCTGAGATTTTTTTGACGTAAATGGTAATATGAGAAATATTATTTATGGAGTCTTTGTTCTAGTGCTTATATGAGTGTATATTTGTTTTAGTGGTGTTACTGCTCTAGTCTTCTTAAATATTAAATTTTAAATATTTGCTATAGATGATTGCTTTTTGGTATAAATTTTTGATCACGAGTATTTGTTGTGGTGCTTGTCTGTAAGCATTAAATTTTTGTTATGGATGATCATCTTACGGTCTTAGTAATTTAATAATTATGCCAAAGCGTTCCCCTATGGTAGAGGACCTCCAGACGTTTCTACAACGATGTTAAATTTGACGGTCGCTTGGACGTTTTTACTTTTTAAAGTTGTTTTTAGGTTGTTTTTGTCGTTGCTAGAGGATGCAGGGCTGGACGACCGAGCTTGGTAGTTCAGGCTTTTGGTATTTAGGGTTTTTATGTTGTGGGTTTTTTTATGAGTGAAGGAAGTTTGTCTTCTAGCGAGGTGCAGACTATCGTGAAATTGGCGGTTCTCGTGGAGCTTGCGAAGAATGTTGTGTCAGAGGGCACAAAGGCCGTCACAAAATTCACTATGCATGGTATATCTCCTCCTAGACAACCTATGATTCATATGAGCGCTGCCCAGGAAACACCTGCTGAAGAACATCTTCCGCAAGAAACAGAGGTAACCATGACGAATCCAACACTGATTCTGGAAGGTCCTTTGCAAGAAACAAAGACCACCATGGAAAATCCAATACTGGTTCTGGAAGGCCCCCTGCAACACACACAGACCACCATGAAAAATCCTACCCTGGTCCCAGAAGGTCACTTCCTGGAAACACATAGCACAATAATCAATTCAGTACAACTTCACGAGCAGGAAATCCAAGGACAATTAAGTGATCATGAAACTGAAGAACAAAACCACGGTCTAGAGTGGGCTTTGAGTCATCCTGCAAATATTACTACAGACAACTCTTTAACAGCAGATGCAGTATCAGGGATTTCATGGTGATAACCTGATACAAGAAGTTGGTAACAAGAATCAAGAAGAATTTGAGCCCAAATCAAGAGCATGCTAGAGCATTTGGAACTGTTTTGTAGTCTTGTCCTCGGAATGAAAACAGTGGAAGTGGCAGAGGAAGCAGTCGTCCCCAACCAAAGAAGGCATCATCTTTAAAGCCACTGATGAAAATGAGGTGAAACATTTCGCTTTGCAAAAATTTTCAGCAAAAATCAATTTTCTGGATATTTTCCAAATATTTTAAATGCTATTGGATTTATGGATTTCTCATTGAGCTTGTATGCTGAATAATTGAGGATGCCTATTAATTTTTCTTCCAGTATGTGAAATTTATTTTATAAGAGAAAGTAGTTATCATGTTTCTTTGGTCAAGTTCATTGACAATGATGAAGTATGCAGATTTGATTGTGAAGCAAAAGTGGGTAAATTGTAGATTGTTTTTCTTGAGATATCTGATTATATGCTAGGCCAACATGCAATTCACTGATTCACGAAACATAGACCTACTCATTGAGATTAAAAAACTATTCCAGAATTTGTTGTAGCCTCATAACCTACTCAACCCGGCTCAAAAATCACCGGGTGAAATGACTCTTAATTCAGGGATTCGTGATATTCTACCTGGCTCAAAAATCTGTGACTTTGAGTTTGATCCCTGTGGATACTCCATGAATGCAATTGAAGGAGATGTTGTTTCCACTATTCATGTTACTCCTGAAGATGGATTTAGTTATGCAAGTTTTGAGTCGATGGGATATGGTCCTAAAGATATAGAACTTAAGGAACTGGTTGAGAGGGTTTTATTCTGTTTCAAGCCTAAGGTATTCTCCATTGCAGTTCATGTTAGCGCTCCTGTTAGAACCAAGAATTTTGGGATTTGGTGTTGTAGAAGGTGATATTCACTGTGCCGGATGAAGTTGTAGGTAGTGCGCTTGTAGCTATGTATACCCGAGGCCATAGATTAGAAGGTGCCCTTTGAGTATTTAATAGGGTTTCTCAAAGAGTTGGGGTTTTGTGGGATGCATTTATTTCTGCATATTCCCAAAATGGGTGTTCAAATGAGGCCTTGAAATTATTTCGCCAGATGCTTCAGAATCCTGTGAAACCGTGTCCATTCACCATTGCCAACATTCTTCTTGCATGTGGCGATTCAGCCTCTCTCAAACAGGCGAGGAGATCCATTGTTACACGCTAAAAAATGAAATTGTACAGAGTGCTCTTATAACCATGTATGGTCAATGCACGAGTTAAGATTGAAGAGGGATTGTGGCTGCCATTACACATTTGACAGGGAACATCGAGAACAGGGGTAAAAATCAGGAAAGGTTGTATTTATTGACGATCACTTGTGAAGTAGTGGCAAATGCTGAGCAAAAGGGAGATTTTAAGTGAAGGAACAATAGGTCGGGTATAAAACAATAGAAGATGTTTCCATTGGTGAGAAATAGTATAGTAAATTTTGAAGAAAAATGGAGATTTTATTGACAGATTAGAGGTTAAAAACGGTAAAGGTTGTGGGTATCGGAATAGAGAAGAAATTGAATGCATAAGGAGAAGAAAAAAATGTCAATTTAGACTGTGTGGTATTGAACCCTATAATTTACTTCATAACTGTGGGATTTTGTAGGATCTTTTTCAAAAGACGGTAAATTTCTTGGTGAAATTTCTCTAATTGAGTGCTATTACGGCAGAGTCTCAAAAATTTGACTTATTTTTGGGTATAAATTTGAAACTTCAGGGTTTTCAGCAGCTCTAATGGTGTTATGAACTGGCAGAAGAATTTAAGGATGGCTTTTTTGCTGCATTTCCAAGTTTTTAAAGACTTGCTTTAAATTTTGCCTCTGGTATCTGAGCAATGGGATTGTAGGACTGTGTGCAAGTCAAATTCAACCGAAGAAAATGCTGTCGGGGTTTCACCAGTCCGAGCTTTGTCAGCGTTTAGGCGAGTTGCATCAATTGCATGGGCAGCCAGAGGCAAGGTGAGTTCTTTTTTAAGAGAATATCAAATTTCTTCCTTAGAATTGTTGCTTGCAATGATTGAATTGAATTAGGCTTTGTTCTGCAGTAGAAATTTTTGTTTGGCTCGAATATGATTGAAATAGTAGGTTACCAACTGTCCTTTACTATAGGTTATGGTATTGGGCTACTGACTTGTCTCAGGTTTCCCCCCTCTTGCTATGTTCTCCTGCTTCATAATTGTTATTTGGCCTTAGAGTTGTTGTTTTGGAATAATGTGAGTTTTTAGTACAGCCCATGTGGAAGATAAATTCCGCACCAGTAAGTGGTCAATATCACTAAGTTGTTAATGCTGTCACCATAGTATTGGCTTCTCCTTGTTATCAAATGTTCTTTTGAGACAAAAAACTAAAAAGCATAATGACAAATTGATAGCAAACATCAGTATATGACTTGTATCAACAACTTCCTGATGTTGCATCCATATTAGACGTATTGAATCCGATTTCTAACCTATTGATTTCTGAAACATCATATTGACTAAGGTTACGCTTTAGTTTAGGACTCTACTCTTAGGGTGTGTCCAGACAATCTATTTTCTTATTCAAATACATCTATAAGCTTCAAATACATTGACGTTGTACCTAACTTTTATTCAACTCACAACTTCGATGGATTCAATTCTGAAACTTAGATAAGAACCTAACAAGTTTAAAATGTAGTTGAATGTTTGAATTTTAATTAAGCCTGTGTGCACGTGTAAAAACTGTTTAAGGGAAAATATGTTGGAATCAAATGATTTACAATTACTTTATTTGGGTTATAGGCATAAAAGACTAGGGGATCTAAAAATCCAACGGCTGCAAGGAAGGTCCAGAAAGCAGATCGGGAGAAATTAAGAAGAGACCGCTTAAATGAGCAGTTTGCTGAGTTGGGAAGTGCTCTTGGTAAGAGAATACATACGCTTTCTTAATAGTGACATGTTGCTTGTTTGAGTTGATTGCCAAGATGCAAATACAGATTGACAACAATGATTAATTAAATCTGTTTGACTGTTATCAAAGTTTTGTACTAAAGAAATAGATGACAGAATATAAAAAATGTTGAATTGTGTTCCTGGCTGTAGAATTTTCTAACTTTGGTCGAGCAAGGTGCACATTGAGGGTGTATCTCCTATGCTTGGATTAGTTTTATTTGTCCATGAGGCTTGTTTTAGATTGAACCAGAGTTTGTATATATTTATTTTGTACGCAATTAATATATATGTCTAGGCGTTTTTTATGCCTGAGGGCCATGATTCAGCAGTAGGCAGTTGGCTTACACATAACTGGCTCACAGGTTCGAGTCACCCTGGCAAGTCCCCGATAATTGTGGGGCACAAGGGATGGCCATATCCATTTGTTTACCAAGCAAAAAAATAAATATATTTTTGCATTTGTTTTACAATCTACTATTGTTTTTAACTCTTTGTATTGAAATTTATTCTATGGTATTGCTATATCTAACCTTGGTCCAATAAAAGGGTTGCAACGTAGAAGTTACCTTAAATGGAATTAAATTAAGTCAAATTGATGTTCATCTTCCATATGAATAGTAAATTTACTACTTGATGCTATTCCAATTTCCAATACAATTAGATACAATAAGTAGTAGAAAAAACAATATAAAAACTTAGAAGGGCAGAGCAATGATTTTCTCAATGACCAGATAGCAATAAATGCTAAAGGTTCAATTATCTCTTATAGAGAGGATATGGCAGAAGTCCTATGTATAATGTTTAGCATGCTAAAAAAAATTCTAAAACAGTGAAAATGATATTATTATAAAAAGGAAGTGCAAAGCAGCCTTGTTAGAACAAAGTTAGAGGAGAGATACATCACTTGCAATGGGGATCAGCGATGACTGCACAGTTGAATTTTTAGTCCTAATAGCCTATGGAACACTTACAAGATATTATCAAAATACAACTAAGATAGAACATAACTTGGTTTTTGTATGAGAGCAATAAGAGAGAGAGAGAGAGGGCCCGCACAAACACGAAACCAAAATTGTGAACAATGATCTACATATGGAAATGAGAGAGACATCAAACCATAGTGTTGCTAGGCCCTTCACCACGTGGGCTATTTTGTTTAAAGCTACTTCGAATGATAAAGGAGGGACTGTTTAGCTTGTGTATTATGGATAGGAACCTGATTTCCATGGAAACGAGCTCTAATGTTGACATATCTGTAGGCTTGATGCTGAGGTGGAGACTGAAGATAATGTTGTATGGCCCGTGCTTCTTCATGTCTTTGCTATTTCCTGGCAATATAGCTTCAAATTATAGAGGGAGGGACTGATCGATCAACTTGTATATTGTGGATAGGAAATTGATTTCCATGGAAATGAGCTCTGATGTTGACAATGTCTATAGGCTTGATGCTTAGGTGGAGGCTGAAGATAATGTTGTGTGGCAAGATATCCATACACAATCCTTTCAATTACCATAATCCTAATGCTTTGTTGTTGTTGTATATTGGACAAAAGAGTGACGCATTTGTCCATGTTAGTGATTGTCTGATCCAGCATACAGTTTTGAATCCTTTACACTCGAATGTTGTCGCCAATAGTTATCAAACTCTCGTTCATGAACAAATTTGACTTGCTGATAAATTTGACTTGGTGATTCAACGTCTCTCAAACAGGGCAAGGAGATCCATTGTTACATGCTAAAAAATGAAATTGTACAGAGTGCTCTTATAACCATGTATGCTCAATGCACGAGTTCAGGATTTTCACGTCGTGTATTTGATAAAATATCTGAAATAAATGTGGGTTTGTGGACTTCAATGATTTCTGCGTATCATGGGTATCCAAAACATGAAAGAAAATCAACTTGAATCGTAAGCATGACCCATGAAAACAAAGACAAGAATTTACTTGGGAAAACCCCAAGGTCAGGAAAACCTAGTTGGAAGTAGCATTGGCAAATTTCTCAATCCTCTTAGGGCCAAAGATGGTGCACAAAGAGTTTGATAGAACAATTACAAGAAGCATTGTGCTATCTTTCTTGTTCATATCCTCTATGTTCCTATTTCTGCAATCTTTTCTACAACCAATTGAACACTTACAAAATCAATCACACCACATATCAACATCAGCTACAAAAGTAATAACTATCCCTCTAAATCAAATAACATATACCATTCGGCGTTCACATTGCATTGTACACATGCGATTGCTAGTATTTAGTACATATGAGTGTTTGATTTGATGCTTGTGTCATCTAAAATTTCTGATTATTCCACTGTTCGTTCTTTTTTATAATTTTAAAAATGGAATTTTGGCTATGAATGATTGTGTTTTTGGTGCTTTATACTTGTAGAATTTATTGATAAATATGGATGCCTAATTTGGTGCTTGTCTGTAATTTGAAATGTTCCTTTAATTTTAAGCATTCAATATTTGTTATGGATGATCATCCTCTGGTCCTCGTTTGGTTTGATGCTTGTGTCATCTAAATTTTTGATTCATATGTTTGTTTGTTCTAGTGTTTTTATAAATTTAAATGTTCTTATAATTTTAAACATTAAGTAATTTTTGTTATGGATTATTGTTTTCTGGTGTGTCCTTGTAATTTTAATAATATTTAGTAAATGCTTGTGTAATCTAAAATTTCTGATTCATACTATTGTTTGTTTTTTTTAATAATTTTAGAAATGAAATTTTTGCAATAAATGATTATATTATTGGTGCGCTTTTATACTCGTAGAATTTATGTATAAATATGATTTCTGTTATGTTTTTCGAATCTGAATTTTTGATATGGATTTGAGTGCATTTTTAACTATGGAGATTAAATTTGGTGTTTGTGTAAATCTGAAATTTTTGAGACTTGAGTATTATTTGAGACGTGTAAATTTGATTAATTTGATTTCTTTGATTTTAGAAAATCAAATTTGGTAATGTTTTTCCCAAATTTATTGATATGGATGAGTATTCTTTTAACCTTACAAATTAAATTTGGTGATTGTTTCTTTAAATGTTTCTTTACTCTTTAGAGATTAAATTTTAAAATTTTAAATTGAAGTTTTAATTTTGTTTTAATGTCTGTGCAAATCTAATTTTTTTGTAATCTTAGATTTGATACATAAGAAGGGTTCTTGTAATTTGAATATTTTAAAATGGATGAATATTTATAAGTGTAAATAAATTGTAGTGCATTTACTAATCATTTTTATATATACATATAACATCAATGAATGTTTGTTAGGCGCATTTACCAGGATTTTATACATAAACTATATATGTATATATATATATATATATATATATATATATATATATATATATAATATGTAGCCAAGATTGTTTTTACTTCAATTACCAAACAGGAATTATGTGACATTAATTATGTTATTATTTGTCTTCAGATCATTACGTATAAAACTTTGTTATTTGCTCTTTATTTAGTTGACCTTGATAATTATCTTTAGAAGCTTTGTGTTTTTTTGGTTTCAGTGATATGTGCAAATTTAATTTTTTTGTAAATCTTAGATTTGATTCATAAGAAGAGTTTTGTAATTTGAAATTTTTGAAATGGATGAATATTTGTAAGTTTAATAGATTACGTAGACGTCATTAAAATCTTTCATTATCAATGAAAATTTGTTAGAGGCACTTACCAATTGTTTTTATATATACAAAT
Source organism: Taxus wallichiana var. yunnanensis (assembly GCA_018340775.1). Lineage (NCBI taxonomy): Eukaryota > Viridiplantae > Streptophyta > Pinopsida > Cupressales > Taxaceae > Taxus > Taxus wallichiana. Next base: position 431,231,319 of record CM031242.1, on the reverse strand, counting down.
GATGATATGTAGAGGTAGAATTTTTTTCTAATAATTTGTTTTTATTTCAACTACCAAATAAGAATTATGTGACATTATGTTATTATTTGTATTCAGATCATTACGTGTAAAATTTTTTTATTTGCTCTTTATTTAGTTGACCTTGATAATAATGAATATTCTTTATCATATGTGCATATACTCAACAATGTGTCACAAAAAAAAATTATATAATTAATAAAAAAAAGGAATTTAAAAAAAAAAAAAAGTTAGTTTATAAATATATAAAAATTAAAACCTTATAAAAAATTAATTAAAAAATAAAATTAGACTAGATAAAAACGAATTAGTAATAAAAAAACTATAATTTAAAGATCAAAAATTAAAAATGATCATAAATAATACAAAAAATTAAAAATCTTACAAAAACGACTAATAAATAAGATATATTGAAAAGAATAAAGTAAAAAATGATAAATGAAATAGAATAAAAATTATTTAAAAAAATATATAAAAAATAATCAATTAAAACCTTTAATAAAATGTTTATTATTATGATAATTAAATTATAACAATTAAACAAGAATAAAAACTAAAATTAAGGATATAAATTAAAAATAATTACAATTAATTAAAAATAAATACTGATTACTATTATTAATAATAAATTCAAAATAATAAAAAAATTGGAACTTACTAAAATTAAATAATAATAAAAAATAAAAAAATTAAACATTTTAAAAAAGGACAAATAAATGGTAGAACAATAAAAAAAAAAAGCCAATTAAAAATTTAAATAAAATTTATATCAATAAAAATCTAAATAATTTTTAATAAAATGTTTATTATTAAGAATGACTATATTTAACAATAAAAAAACTATATTTTATATCAATAAAAATTCTAAATAAATTTTAATAAAATGTTGAAGGATCATATATAATTAAAACAAGATAACAATTAAACAAATAATAAAAAATTATAATTTGGATAAATTAAAAATAAAAAATAAATTTAAATAAAAACTGATTATAATTATTAATAATAAATTTAAATATTAATGAAAAATGTATATAAAATTCAAACCGATCAAAAGAATCAAAACTTGTTAAAAAATTGAAGATATTAAAAAAATTATTGAGACATAAATTCACAAATCTTGAGAATAAGATAATAAATTTATAAAAAAATTTTAGATAAATAACACTTTTAATTCTATAAATAAAAAATTGAAAAGGAAATAAGATAATACCTAGCAATGTATCAAAAATAGTAAAAATTGAAAATGAAATTAAAAGATTTTTTTATTCAAATTTAAATAATATTTTATTTATATCTTTATGAAAATTTAAAGAAATACTAAAATAGATGTTAAAACAATAAAAAAAAAAATCAATTAAAAATTAAATAAATTTTAATAAGATATTTATTATTATGATCACTATATTTATAAATAAAACTAGATAATAATTAAACCTGAAATGAAAAATATAATATAAATTTAAAAAAAAAAATTTAAATAAAAATTGATTACAATTCTAAATAATAAATATTGTAATCCAAATAATCAAAAGTTTTAAAAATCAATTAAAAATTAAATAAATTTTAATAAGATATTTATTATTATGATCACTATATTTATAAATAAAACTAGATAACAATTACACTTTGAAATGAAAAATATAATATAAATTTAAAAAAAAAAAAAAATTTAAAAAAATTGATTACAATTCTAAACAATAAATATTGTAATCCAAATAATCAAAAGATTTAAAACTAATTAAAATATTAATTTTTTAAAAAGAATGACTAAGAAATAGATATTGTATCACACAAATCTTGAGAATAAGAAAATTCAAATTCAAATTTAAATAATATTTTATTTATATCTTTATGAAAATTTTAAAAAAGACTAAAAGAGATGTTAACAATATTAAAAAAATCAATTAAAAATTTAAATAAATTTTAATAAAATGTTTATTATTATGATCACTATATTTATAAATTAAACGTAATAAAAAACTATAATATAAATTAACAATAAAAATTGATTACAATTCTTAATAATAAGTTTAATATTAATGAAAAGTATATAATTCAAAATGATCAAAAGATTTAAAACTCTTTAAAAAAATAAATTTTTAAAAAGAATAGATATCTAAAAAATTAATTTTTAAAAAAGAAATAGATATTTATATCACACAAATCTTGAGAATAAGAAAATTCAAACTCAAATTTAAATAATATTTTATTTATATCTTTATGAAAATAAAAAAAAAAGACTAAACTAGATGTTAAAACAATATAAAAAAAATCAATTAAATAAATTTTAATAAAATGTTTATTATTATGATCACTATATTTATAAATTAAATTGTAATAAAAAACTATAATATAAATTAAAAATAATAAATTGAATATTAATGAAAAGTATATAATTCAAAATGATCAAAAGATTTAAAACTCATTAAAAAAATTAAATTTTTAAAAAGAATGACTAAGAAATAGATATTGTAGCACACAAATCTTGAGAATAAGAAAATTAAAATTTTAAAAAATTAAATAAATTTTAATAAAATGTTTATTATTATGATCACTATATTTATAAATTAAACGTAATAAAAACTTTAATATAAATTAAAAATAATAAATTTAATATTAATGAAAAGTATATAATTCAAAATGATCAAAAGATTTAAAACTCATTAAAAACATTAAATTTTTAAAAAGAATGACTAAGAAATAGATATTGTAGCACACAAATCTTGAGAATAAGAAAATTAAAATTAAAAAAAAACAAAAAACAAAAATTAATAAAAAACATATCAAAATTAAGATAGATATACATATTTTAATTCTATAAATGAAAAATGTAAATGCAATGTGAACGTCGTACATTATATGTTATTTGATTTATAGGGATAGTTATTACTTTTTTAATTGAAGTTGATAAGGGGAATTCCTTTAGTATTTCAGAGTTACATATCCCCTATATAATATAGCCACTAATTTCAACAAAACATTGAACATAGTTGATGTACTTCCATGAAAAAAGCCACAACTACTAAAAGATTGCTTCCTTCTCTATAAGTACCAAACTCATTTCATTAATCATCACACATAGAGTTGGTACAACTAAATACATGCATTGGAGGAGTAGAACCTATATCATCAATATTCAAGAAAATAACCAATGCAGCTAACTAAATGTATATAGAAACCCATTTCATTAACCAAGATAACATCTCACATTGGGAAAAGCATTTCATCAATCAAAGATAACTACTTGTTTTGGGAAATATATTCAATCAGTTCTCAAGTGAATGGAAAAGGAAGCTACATTATAACACAAACTTCAATACTTAGGTAAATGACCAAAAAAGATAACAAGTTACATTACCAAATACTATTAAGCACATACTATGTTCTATAAATCCTTCATGTTAGTAGCTTCTGGTAAGGTATTTCTCTACATAATGGTGTGGGATTAATTCTACATTTTAAGGGAGGTAGATCACTTTCCCTTGTTGTAATATACAAATACACATGATAGTATAATCAACTTTGAGGATAACGAACTTTTAACGTCCTAGACATAGTTGTATAAGTTCTAGTGGATGTGAAAGTTTGTCCTAAAAATGTGACGGGAATAAGTTCACTAACAGTTTTCAAATAATAAATACACGTGTGAAACCCACCTGAAGTTCGTTTAGAGACAACACTCTCTTCTTTACTGTAGGAGAAAGAGAATAAAAAATATCTTGTAAAAAAAGAAAAAGAGGAAGTTAAAGAGTTGTTGTAAACAATAAAAAGAGAAATCCATCCAAACCACTAGATACATAGAGTTTCACATATGAGTGGGAGTAATATTATAAAACTATCAAAGTGCATATTAACTAATCCAACCAAATTTGAGTTATTGTCCACAGGTTTCTAGAAGAACAATTTCGTAATTGTATACATCAGATTTCTCATTAAGAACACCCAGATGAAGATACCATCCCAACACCTAGTAAGATCTAAGAATTCCTTACTTGTGATTTATCAGATATTATGTCATTCACATGTTTAGGCTTCAATACCCACAAAATAGATTAAGAGACTGTTTGTGCGTGTTGGTTACGGTCATATTTTGTTTTCTTCTTCGTGTGGAGGAGGGGAGGATCAGATACATAGAATCCGGCGGTGCAAGGGGACACCTCTAGTGAAGGAGGAAGACAAGGAGAACAAAATGAAAATCTAAGTGGTTTGCATGCAACTGAGACAATGTGAGACCGTAAGTAATATAAAATTTTGTTATATGTTTGATGAATTAGCTACTGTAGTCATATCTTATGTAAATTTATCCAAATTTGTCTACGAAGAACTTCCTAACATCACCACCTTGTCTGTAGCTTCATTAAGCTTCAACACATTCTTTGTTAGTTCACTCCCTTGATGGTATGTCATCAGCGAGCACGACTTTCTCCACCTCTCTTTTCACCATCATGTTGTTGTCTTCTAGTCGGGATTCAATATCCATCACTATGTTCCATATCTCTTTCGCAAATATGGTTGCTCGCTCGCCTCAAGCCCAAGAGCCAATTCTTCCTGCTATAATATAGAGATCACTGCGATGCTTCCAAAAGACACATACGGTACTAGAGACGGCGCTTGTGTGTCAAGCCATTAAAGGTAGTCCAGATCGTCCTCCCAAAGGTTGGTAGCAATATTTTTAGAAGTGTCAGGGCCTTCCATAAAGTCTTGGAGGAAAATGGGGCCGATGGTCAGAACATGACACCGTGACCTTCCAGCTCTTCAAACCCATTGAGAAGCATATAATCGGCTTTCTTCTGCATATCAGATTCATACAACAAAATCCGGAACATAGAATCATATAATGTATCTCATTGCATTTATATATTATAAAACATGAGGAAGTTACATACATTTACCAGAATACTCGGGATAACTTGTTGAATAAGTTACATAATTTGCATTATTCAAAGTAAAACCCTGCACTTCGTGACTGAAATTCGCATAAGCTCTCGACAATTTCAAACAAATCTTGGTCTGCACAATTGTGTGCACCATTACCGCTTCAATCTCTTGGGTGTCGAATTTTAAGAAAACCTGTGCGATCATGTTGCGGTCGATAATTGGATTTAGGATTAGATTCGACAAAGACTGTTGCGTCTTTGGACACGTTCTGTGATCTGCGTCGAACCAGGCTTGGATAAATGGCCGATCGTATGTCTGTCAAAACACAAAACACAATATTGAATTTAGAATCCATAGACACAATTCAGAAACATAAGCCAATCCATAATAATTGATGAGAAATACTGGAAAGAATTGAAATTACCTAGCCGGTGGCAAGCATGACGGGATCCTTCATGATCTCGGAAGAAATCGGGTAGAGAAAATGTTCAGGCGCGAGAGCCACGGAATCCAGAGCGACAGTGCCTCCTCTACCCCGCCAAAACTCAACCCTTCACCTGCCCAAATTTGAAGTCTTTGAGATCACTCAGGACATGGGCTATCTTATCAAAAATGTCAACAGGGTAAGAGCGCTCATTGTTGCCCTCCTCAATCACCAAACCCACCAATCTCTGCAATTCCCTCTTTAGCTGCGAACCGCCATGTCTCTTTTCCATAAGACTGGCCGTTCTCCTTCCTCTTCGCTTTTACTTCTGTTATGTGAAAATATTTCGCTATCAGTACCTTGTGAGAGGACTACGCAGGAACACCGAGCGAGGAAAACAAGTTAAGATGCGAAAACAACACAATCGATACAACTAATGTTTGCTTGTCAAGATGTTCTTTTAGCATGCAACTGCAAAACACTTAAAAACACAAAAACGTCTGGACGCCTTGTCTAAACCGTCAAAACGGGCATCAAGTTTAATTGTCTTGAAAAAACATCTAAATGGACGTCAAATTTAACATAGTTGTTGAAACGTCTGGAGGTCCTTTACCATAGGGGCACGCCTTCGACGTAATTATACCTAGCAATGTATCAAAAATAGTAAATTGAAAATGGTATTAATAGAATTTTTTTATTCAAATTTAAAAATATTTTATTTACATCTCTATGATAATTCAAAATATTGGTAAAAAATAAAATTTAATAAAAAATTTCAATTATAAAAACAAAAAGTGATAATAGAGAAAAATTAAAAGATCAATAATTTTATTAGATATTTTTTAATTAATTTTTATTATTATTGGTAAATAATTTTTTGAAAGTGAGTAAACCCTTATACAACAAGGCTCGATTACGAAGAATTAAAAATTAAAGCACAAGAAAAATATCAAAATTCGGATAGAACAATAATGCCCAACTGTATAAAAATGTTTGCAAAGAAAATACCAACCAACAACGCATCAGCAAATAAACAACAAATGTACAATGATCAAATAACAATGGCACATCAACACCATTGGAAAAGAAACAAAGCGTTATTTGGCAAGAACAATGAAACCATCAGTAAATCATAGAAAAAATCATCTAGGTGTAGAGTACTCCTTCAGAGTGATTTTTTTATCTTTTCCGACAGATTACCTAGCATGACGAAATCTCCGTGATTGGAGGAGAAGACAAAGGAGTATTTTCCTTAGTCGCATTTGATCCATTTGGGACAACCATGTTATCCTAAGAGATATATCATGTAAATCATAGAAAAAATCATCTAGGTGTGAGTACTCCTTCAGAGTGATTTTTTTTCTTTTTTGTCGACGATTACTCAAAGATGACAAAATCTCCGTGATTGGAGGAGAAGACAAAGGAGTATTTTCCTTAGTCGCATTTGTTCCATTTGGGACAACCACGTTATCTTGAGAGATATTTATCATTTTCCTTGCTGCCTCAATAGCTTGTGCATTTTTCATGTTGCTCACAATTTGAATTTCGAATAAAGTGGTTTTTCAGGGCAAAATCGGATTTAGCTATTGTATCTACATTTGATTTTAGATCTTTTTTTGCATCAAAAATCATGTGTTCCGGAGTGAGTCTTTCCACTATTACGCTTCTCATGTTGACATTTTCCATCCCACAAGCAATCGAGGAGTGTCCTAAAGCAAAAACATCTTTTAGACCGGAAAGGCAAACCTTCATGATCAAGAGGTTGTGTCGAAGTTCTATTTTGCATTCTAAGCTTTATGGTTACAAGAATATTTCTATCAATGTCAATTTCCACAAGGATCTAGGCATAGGTAGTATGGGTGTAATTAGTGGTTTTGAGAATTTATATAGAGTGTAGTTACCAAAGTGTTGCCAATGGATGTTAGACAGTCATAACTCTAGAATTGGAGAGGTAAATGGGGCAACCTGATCCAAATAGGTTTCCATGAGAATGATTTTGTGAGCGGATTAAAGGATGGAAACTAGGGTTTAATGACCAAATATTTAGAATAACAGTCTAGAGCTTTGGAAGCAATGATGTTTTTATTAGCTATTGAAGAGAGTCACAATGAAAATACCTTTAGCACATGGATATTTTATGCGAACTAGTTAAAATTGGATTTCAATGTTTAGAGATCCATGCGTGAAGAATAGAAAGGTGGGCCATAGTCCCTCGAATCTACAAATCAAAGTATGCTCTTTGTGGTATATCTCAGATGAAATGACTTCTTTCCCCAAATGTAATACTCGGGGTAATGTCTGTAGATTTCATGGAAGATTCTTTATCATTTAAAATGTTTTTGAAGGAGGTTCCAATAGGGCCGCGACTAGCCTCTTTATCCAGTGGTGGAAAATCAAGTATTGCTAAGGCAGTGTCTCCTTGTTCCAGTCCACCACGAGCAGAACCATCTAGCAAAGATTTTAGATAGCCATTTCTAGGCGTAGTTGCGAAGAACTCCCCCAAATGGAGTTTGAAACAGACCACGATAAGGGTTTGTCTGCCGCCACGAGGCTGAGGTTTAGTCGGACAAATGGAGCTCCCTGCATTAGTATTGAAGGCAAGATCGATCCAAGACCAGGGTGAATCCTCTGAAACGAGCTCCAAACTCGTGCTTTGCCTACATTTCTATCTCTTGGCGATGAGCTCTGCCGGATCTAGCGTGAATCTACATTTTTAGGGATTGAGTAGACACCATCGGGCATTGTTTTGATTTTTATTAATTTAAGTTTTTAATAATTTATTAATTTATTAATTTATTAATTTTCAATTTTATTAAAGTTTCTTTTTAATTAAATATAATTTGAAAATTTTTAATTTTAATTTTTATTAATTAATAATTTTCATTAATCATTTTTAACTTATTTTATAAAACAATTTTATTTTTTATTTATATTTTTAAATCTTTTAAATTTACACTAATAATAATAATTTTTTAATTTCTAATTACTTGTAATGTTATTTTTTCATTAATATTTCTTTTATTAATTTTTATACATTTTAAAATTATATTAGAATTTTAAATTAATAATAGAATAAAATTAAAAATCTAAAATACAAAAAAATGATAAAAATCATAAATAATTGAGAGGGAAATATTTGGTGAATGTGATTCTCGGTGAAAATACATGGTATTAGTATATGGAAGTGGTAGAGAATTAGTACATGATATTAGGACCAATGTATCTCTAATATTGAGGTATTTCAAGAGGGGTTGTAGCGGTGAAATTGTGAATAATTGAATTGACATGGACTATTTTGTTGAGAAGCCCTATTTTAATCCACTAACATTTTGACTAATGTAGAGAAGCATTTTGGATCATAACTTATCATTGCCAAAAATGCTAAAAGATGGATGTCTTTAGAGTTCAATGTTGTAACTATATACACCTAAAATAAGCCTTTTACTAATTATCTTTTTCATCATATCCAACCTTACAACATCCCAAATATCCTTTCATATTTTAGGTGTTTAATTTTCATAATTACCTTCCTCACTTACCATCCTAGCATATAATACATATTTTCCAACTAATATCTTCTAATCATCATTAACCTAATTTTATCTTTTCTAAAATATTTAAATTCTAGAATTTTTTGATCTTCTACTATTTTTTCTATAATTTAATTAGTTTTTATGTTTTTTTATCAATTTTTTTATATTTTAGATATTAAATTTTATCATATTGTTCCTTTAAATTTTGAATATAATTTTTTTAGTTTTTATTTTTACTCCGAGGCTTTTATAAGTGAAACTAGAGTTGATTATTTGGACTCCCAGTCGTCAAAAGATTTCAAAGGGTGGATGTACTACCATGGTTGTCATACAAAGGAATGACCAAGGGATTGATTGGGGTAGCCTAATAAGTGACGAGATAGACTCCCAAATGAAAACATTCTTATCTACCAGCAAGTTCTCTATGATGTCATACGTCAACTATACAACAACAGTATGAGAAATTACCTAGGGCTAGATGCGAAGGGAAACCGGGAAACATAACACATATATCGGTACTTCCCTTAGCTGACAATAAAAGGGTCTGAAAATCAATATAGAAGAGTGAACGACGCCTTCTTCTATGAAAACATTTGTAGGTTGAATCTTGATCTGAGGAAAAGAAGGGTTTCTGATGAAGCATGGGCCGAAGTGTCAAAATGGGGTTGCATCTTCTTGTAATTCAAGAAGTTCACCTATCTTTGGGTGGTGAGGTTTCATGGTAATCCTTTCCATTTGCCTAGATTCCCAGGTGACAACCTGATCCTTATGGAGTTAGACAATTGTTGGATTTTCACAAATTCCAACAAAGCAGGAACAAAGTTGCCGTCTCCTTCCCTATTTCCATTGGAAGGTATACATGCTCTACAGTGGTTAATGCCAAGAACGTGGTGCATGAGGTTTCAGGTCAAATTGAAGAAACACATGAAGCTCAAGGACGAATTTGACTTCCGAGGAGTCCTCAAATCATATGGAACCTTGTATATGCATGTGCTCCATGTGGAAGACATCTGGGATGATCTTTGGGATGAAGTTGCCATTCGAAGAAAGGACAACAATAGATTGACGCTTGAAGAAATTCATATGTTAGATCTAGTTGATATCCGCGAAGGCATCATGGACAATGAAAGTGTCACCGGACACGTTGTGTACGAACAATCGAATGGAGACAACATAAATTCCCAGTCATTGATTGGTACATTCTTTGAAAAGAGCTACTCGATTCTTGTCCATACTAGGGCATGGCTCATTTCTTGGGGAATGAGTTATAAGATAAAGAGCTTTTCAAAGATAGCCACTTTAGAGGCGGGATCCTCTAAGGGAGAGAAGGAGAAGGATAAAATCCCTACCAAGAGGCAAATAAAATTTAAGTTTGTCGAAAAAGGAGAAAAGAAAGGAACCAATCATCTGCCCCTCCTTCACGATCTTGGATTCACCTCCTCCACTAGAATAGGAAAACTTCCTTCAGAAGATGAGGTTAGTCAACCTCTTGTTTCCTCTTTTGTTGATTGCTCATCAGAGGTAAGTCTCTCTCTTGCTTCTCAAGCTTTGACTTGATCCTTACCTCCTCTCTAATCTTCCTCACCTCGTATTTCTTCATCACTTTCATCAGCCATGGCCAACATCTTCTACAACCTCTCACCTCTCTCTACTAGACCTAAGATGGCCATAGATATGCTTTCTCCTTCTGCACCTTCATTCATTGAGTTTATCCCCACAGACACCACACTTGTAGTCATCACTACTTCAAAAGTAAACCTTCCTCCACCTACAGATGTAACCATAACACCTTCGATAGGGGAAACTTCTTCCACTATACCCCAATGGTTAGTTGATCAGACCTCAAGGAAGAGGAAGGTGGTAGTTCCTCTACCAACCTTTGACTTTAGTTCCCTCAAGGTCTCTTCTGCCAAATCTGCCAAGAAACCCAAAACAGTTTCAAGTGTTTTAGTGGATGCCATTAGGGTATAAGTTTGTAGAAAATTGCCACTCCCGAGGCCAACAAGACTAAGGAGGATATAATGGTCACTGATTATCAGATCACAAGGGTTGATCTAGGAAAGGTAACAATAGAAGGAGCACAACAGGATGTGCAGGATGCTATGAACGTGTTGTGCCAGAAGCTGAAGGAAACGAAGGTGAGTAGAGATGAGCTAAAGGAGAAAGTTGAACAGTTGACAGAGGTATTACTCAAGCTCTCAAAGCCTTCTCATTCAACACCATCATCCCCTACCCCTACTCCTATCAGGTTTGATTTCTCATCGGTACTTGTGATTGAAAATATCAACGAGAAAGGGAGAACAGTTGACAAATTGATTCAAAGGCTACTCCTACAAGGAAGAAAGGTCATTGATGACACAGTGGAGGTTTATAAATCCTTAGAGGAGATAAAGAAGGATGGTGACAAAATGGATGATGAATTTTCACAGGAAGTCGAGAACCTTGAGTTAACTTTTGAGGCTCTCAATGCGCTAAAACAGGTTCCGTCTTGTATTTCATGGAAGAAGGAATCATTTCACATGGGGATAAGCATTTTTAGCTAACCAAAGCCATCAGATTCAGGATAAAGATTCTCGGTGAAGCTTGCAACAAGTTGAGGGAATCTAGAGATCAGTTGGTTGATGCCACAAACGACATAGAAGAGGAGCTATCCAAGATCTTTGCCAAGGTGTTGGATGAAAGCTCAAATATTCTACTGCCGATGACTTCTATAAACAAATCCAAGAATCAATCCACCATGAACCAACTTCGGCTTTAATTTGACAACCATTGATAAGTTCGTAAGGATTGAAAATGTTTTGGAATCATTAAGGAAACTCAATAAGAGATTGAAGAAACTTCCAGCAATGCAAAATGACACTAATAAAACTTGTGAGGTTACGAGCGACCATTCTAGTGTGCCGATGAAGCTTGAGATGTGGGGCATAATCCGGAAGTCCCGGGAATTTCGAGACAAGCGAGGCTTCACTTTGGAGGAAGACAAGGACTAGGAAATAGAATAAGCATAATGTTTCATGTCATTTCCATCCATATTTTGATTGTCTTTTTCCTTTTCATTTCATCACATAGGAAGTAAATTTTGACTTGTTCTCCTGCGTGAGAGTCAAGAAAAATAGGAATCTTGTTAAATGACTATTTTCTAGGATTTATCCTGTCTTTTCTCTTCTCTTTCTATTATAAATAAGGGATGTTTGTGCATTCCATAAGGAGAGAGATTTTTAGAATATTGAGAGCTATTGTGAAGAAGAAGAATTTTTTTGTATTTTCTTTTTAATCATTGAGGAATAGAAACATGTGTTATTTTGCAAACTTTGTGTTGTGGGATTCATCTATCTTGAGAGATTGTTCTTACATCCAAGATCTTAAGCTATTCTTTGTTTAGTGTTCTTGATTATTTTAATCGTTCCAAATATTACACCCATTATCTAAAACTCGTATAAGTATTTCTTGATCTGTATTTGCTTGAAAGAAAATATGTTACTCTCATTCCCTTCTCGCTCTATTTCGTCTATAATAGTTTCCTTTATAATCCATTCTATAACATCTCCATCTCGTTTTGATATGGATTTCAGGATTGTATCCCAACCCCAATGGTTAGAATAGTGTGAATATTGTACATATTATTTCTATTGTGTTTTAGATCAGTAATAAACAAGCTGCCTCACCTGTCTTTGAGGAGGGATTTGATCCCGTGTACTGTGGTTGAACCTCATATTTTGGCCTGACAAAATATCCAACCAATAGCTTTTGGAAACTCCGCTTGGGGATTTACGGATTGATAAGACTAAGCTTATCCTATTGGTGTCTGGCGACTCCATATTTGCCTTATTTTTGGTAGATCCATTTTCCGGTTCAAGCTGGCTAGAAAGATCTTCACTCGGTCAAGCCAAGCCAGGGGTGAAACTGATCCGTTCTTTGATCTGCTTCAACAACACAATTTCAGACTTTCCCCCAACAGTGTTGTATCTAGCCGAGCAAGAAGTTCTTCGCCTATCCGAAGAACTTAGGTTCCTCAAGAATAAGAAGCGTCTGTAACTTTGCTGCATTATTCTTGTATGACACTGAGTCTGTGTGCACTTCATTCAGAAGGATGGCAGCACAACCTGTGCCTTGGGGTGTGGCTATTGGTCCTCTTTCTCTAACTCCGCCGTTGCATGAGCTACCACATGGATCTCGTAAGAATATTCCCAAATTCAATGGCGATGGGAAGCAGCACCCTGATGAACACATCACCTCATTCTTTGTAGCATGTGACATCCTTGGGATAGCTCATGAAGATGTCTCTGTTTGACTCTTCGTTGAAACATTGCATGGTGTGGTAGCAGAATGGTTCTACCATCTTTCGAATGCATGCATTACCAACTGGGCTACCATGAGATCTATATTTGAAGCAAGGTTCAAACCAGCTGAAGATTCTCATGCCTTGTTAGCACAACTCACACATATGAAGAAGTCTCATGAGCCCATGCGGGACTTCGTGGCAAAATTCAACAAGCTGATTCGGAAGATTTTGGCACTAGTTGTTCGCACTCTTGAAAATCAAAAGTGTTTCTTCATCAACACTCACCCCTAATGTGAGCTTCTTATTAAGGTCTGTTATCCCTGATTTGGCTACTGCTCAAGCTACAACCACTGAAATAGAAGATGATCTCATTCTGGCAGGAAAGATTAGAAGAGAGTCATCTAAGCCTAAAAATCAGAGTTCTTCTCAAAGTACTACTGATCCTATGATCCAGAAGATGGCCAACGACTTGATCACTTTGAAGAAGCAAATGTCTCAACAGGCAACCAACGTTCCTTATCGGGATATTCCTAGACAAATTTCAACAATACCAATGGCGCTCTCGCAAGAGATAGGAATCAATTGACTGCTGCTCCAACAAGGCTGGCCATTGAAGCTCCTCCTATCAATCGCAATAGTGGAAATAGTTGAGGAAGATGAAGAACTAGAAGATCAAGGTTCTCACGAAGCTTTTGAAGCTTCAGGATATGTTGATGAGTCTTTTGATGATTCAGCTGGCGACTCCAACATTGGGTACTTGGAATACGAGGAAGACCAATGTGAGCATGATGGTCAGTCATTCACAGTCTTCACTCGAGCTCAATCTCAGAACCCTAGAAAGCTGGTTTAAGGCTCTAAGGAGAAGGGTAAAGAAGCTCTTGTGGTTATGGCTAAAAGAGGCTCTCCTATCTCAGCGCAAACTGAAAAGGAGACAACTAAAAAGGTAACTTCTTCTAACTCTCTTTCTCCTACCCCCAAGACCAGTACCTCGGCTTAGACCAGTGTAACCAGAACTGAGCCCACCATCATTCCTTCATATACTGCTTTCAACATTATTGATCATGCAAAGAAAACTAAGATCCAAATGTCAGAAGTCAAGTACCTTCAGTCAAATCATGAGCAGTTTGAGAAACTTGCAAAATTCATTAGAAGCAAGGCTACTGAACCCCTTCATCTTCAAAATGCATCTTTGCTAGCTCCATTTAGCCTTTACCTTAGAATAATATGACCTCTGTCACTTCTTGGGAAATATTGAACCGTTTTTATTTGTCCTTATTTATAAATGGGCTTAAACTTCGAGTAATTGCATAATTAACTCGGGAGCCTCGATAACGTGATGCCCAAACGCGTAGCCCATGCCCTTGGACTTATCTTGACTAAACCTTATGTGCGGTGTTACTCCATGGAAACCAAGCAAGTTCCCTTGATTGGCCAAATCAAGGATGCATAGTTTGCATTTGTCGCATTCTCTAAAAGAAAGTAAAAATGACTATCTGGTTCTTTGATATCCTAGCTTTGCTTATGGTATTCTCTTTTGGAAGAGGTTTTGTAAAGATGTCGGAGGAGAAATCAATATGGACTGGACCAAAGCTAAAATTCTAGTGAATGAAGTTCCTCGTGTCCTCCACCCCGAAGGACAGATGAAGTACCTAGTCATTAAATCAGATGACCCCAAAGCTCAAATTCTCTTCGAAGATGCAGGATTGAGAAATTATTTCATGACATCGGAAGTGCCTTTTGTAGGTATCATGGAAGACGATCATAGTGCTATTTGGACCCTCGAGTTTGATGAGAGTTGTTCAAAATCTTGGGTCGGGCGCTTTGGTGGGGTTCTTATATCTTCGGTTTCGAGATCTTTCCCTACGCCTTCAAGTTACGATTTCATAATACTAATAACTCACCAATACAAAGTTTTGCTATTAGGATTAGAAATGGCAAGGCAAAAGGGAATCTGAAATCTCAAAGTGCAGGGAGATGCTGAGTTGATTGTAAATCAAGTAAGGGGGATCTATCAGGTAAAAAATGATCGCCTAAGGCATTATAGGAACAAGGTGTGGGACAACATAGAATGCTTTGATGCTTTTTCTATCAAGGTAGTTTTGAGAGATTACAACGATAAAGTTGATTCTTTAGTTGTGTCTGCATCTCTTCTCCTTCCTCACCCAAAGTTCAAACAGGACAAGTATACCATTGAGATTGTGTATCGTCCAAGTGTTCTAGATAATTCAGCACATTGGAAAGTGTTCAATGATGATCAACATGTATTGTCTTTTCTTGAGAAAGCTGATAATTTTAGCGAGCTTTATTTTGAAGGATCAAAATCAGCTTTCCGTGAGTCCATCTCGAATTCATATCAAGAGATTGATGGTGAATTCATCTAGCTCAAAGGCAATAAGATTTCGAAGGGATTGGTTTCTCTAGAAGGTCTGTTTGACAAGCATGACCATTTTATTCAGGATAAAAGGCAAGCTGAAGGTGCTTCCTCATCGGAGGTAGATCAAGTTAATTTGGGCTCTTCTGACCAACCATGGATGGTAAACATCGGAAAATGCTTTGTTCTCCTAAGGAGAAAGGAAGATTCACTTCACTCTGAAGAGATATATGGACGTCTTGGCATGGTCCTATGCGGATATGAAGTCTCTCAAGCCTAAGGATGTGCAACATAGCATCCCTTTGAAGTCTGATGTCAAAACCTACAGGACAAAAGCAAAGGCATTATAACCCAAAGATCTCAGGGACTATTCTTGCATAAATGAAAAAGATGTTAGACGCAAGGATTATCTTCCCAATTCATCATTCTACCTGGGTTGCTAACATCATCCCTGTCAGAAAGAAGAATGGTGAGATCCGTATTTGTGTTGACTTTCGGAACCTTAATTAGTTTTCATTGAAAGACAATTACCCATTTCCTATCATGGATCAAGTATTGAAGAATGTCACTAGATCGAAATGTTATCCATGCTTGACGATTTTCAGGTTATAATCAGATCGAGGTAGCACGAGGATCAACATAAAACAACATTCACCACCCCATGGGGGACCTTTGCTTACAAGAGGATGCCTTTTGGTTTGATTAATGCTGGAGCCACGTTTCAAAGAGCTATGGACTTAGCTTTTAGAGATTTGATGGGCAAAGTCACAGTTGTATATTTGGATGATTTGATGGTTTTCTCTAAGAAGTGAAGTGATCATTATGATCACCTGGAGCAGGTACTCTTAAGATGCAGGCGTCATGGGATTTCATTAAATCCTAAAAAATCCATGTTTGGAATAACAGAAGGTAAGTTGTTGGGTCATATCATGACTAAAGAAGGAACCAAGATTGACGTAAAGTGGGTGAAGGCCATCAAAGCCTTACCCTACCTACGAGGAAAAGCGGTTACATTCCTTTTCGGAAAGGTCAATTTCCTAAGAAGATTTGTACCTGACTTTGCCAATAAAACCAAGGATATCCTGGGATGATGAAAGGTAAGACTCCATTTCAATGGAGCAACTTTGAAGGAAGCTTACTTTCGAAGAAGTCAAAAGATCAATTACTCATGCTCTATTTCTAGTATGCCTAGACTTCAGAAGGATTTCATCATGTACAACTATCTTGATGCGGGAGAACAAAGAAGGAATCGAAACTCCCATTTCTTTCATGAGATGACCACTAAAGGAAGATGAATTGAAGATGTCGCAAATTGAAAAGCATGCTTATGCAGTGGTGAGAGAAGTGAAGCATTTCAGGTATTATGTGTTGATTTCTCACACTCTTGTTCTTGTTCTTGATACTGTAGTTAAGTCCATTTTGACTCAACAAGAGTTAGGTAGTCAATGGGGTAACTGGATAGCCAAATTCCAAGAATATGACTTGGACATCAAACCTACCAAGTTGGTACGAGGAAGAGGCCTGTGCCCGATTGATTGCATAAAACAATTACGAGACACAATGTGAAGAAAGCGAAGGTACTTCTTGAATTGCCCATGGTGCTTTTTGTAGGCGCAACCGATGAATGATATGCCGATATCACTTTCTTTTTAGCTTACGAAGAATGCCCCCGCATTTAAGCCAAAAATAAAAGAGCACAGTTAAATTAAGGTCTGCAAGATACATTCTATGGGATAACGGTATATCTGAAGGGTATTGATGGTGTATTCCTTCGTTGTGTTGATAAGTATCAGCGAGATAAGGTTACTAGAATCCTTCCACAATCTAGCATGCGGAGGAAATTTCTCTTCCTCCGTGATGGCTTACAAGATCTTACGGGCCAAGTACTATTGGCCTACTCTCTTTCGAGATTCAAGCTTTGAATGGGTGGCTAAGTGTGAAGCTTGTCAACATTTCGTTGGTCGTCCTAAGTTGGCAGCTCTTCCTTGGCTTTGTGATAATTCAAGAACCTTTCCATCATGGGGAATTGATTTGATTGGAGTATTGAATCTTACCTCCGATGTCGAGTCATAATTATTTGCTCGCTTGCTACGAGACTATTTCACCAAGTGGGTGGAAGTTACGCCAATCAAATAGGCAACCTCCGAAGCTGTGTGCACCTTTCTAAAGGTGAATATAATTGTTAGATTCGGTGTGCCTCACAAGATCGTTGCTGACAATGCTTCCAATATCTCATCACATGAGTTGATAGAATTTTTCTATGGATTTGGAATCACATTGCTCATTCATCCGATTATTACCCCAAGACAATGGTCGAGCAAAATCAAGCCACAGAACACAGTGACCATAATCGAAAGCTGAGTCGATGAGAATCGAGGACATGGCACAAATCATTGTATGATGCATTATGGGAAGATCGGATTACTCCTAAGCAAGCTATTGGGATGTCCCCATTCCAGGTGTTATATGGAATTGATGCTGAGATTCCTATCTCTATAGAATTGCCGGCCTTACGGTTGGCTAAAGCAATTGAGGATAAAACTTTTCAAAGTTCCATTGAGAAAAGGATAATGTACTTAGCCAGGCTAGAAGAAGAACAAAGCAAGGTGGTGGATCGCATTGTAGATCATCAGAGAAAAGTCAAAAGATATTTGACAAAAAATCAAAGCAACGTGATTTCTAGATTGGAGATATAGTACTTCTTTGGGATAAGAGAAGGGAACATAAATGGATGCATGGCAAGTTCGATTCTTTATGGAAAGGTCCTTTCAAAATTCACTATCTGAACAGTGAAAATAACTTCTATCTATCGTATCTTGATAGAGAGTTGATCCCTCTACCTTTCAGTGGCTAACATCTGAAGTTATTCCATTAGTAATGCGAGATGCTCTCTTGCACTTTGTATTATAATTTATTTTACATTTGTGTGTTTGCTTTGTTTGTTTGTTTGTTTGTTTTTGGTTTTTCTTCTCTCGACTCTGTAGCCCAATGGATAAAGCTTTTTGATACATGAGTTCTCTTCCTTTGATATCTTAAAGAAAGTCCCCAACTGGAGCCAACTATTATCTCGTTTTAGTGATTTCAGCTAAAATTGAGATAACCATAGGAAAATTTTGGAAAAATCTCTTAAAATTCCCTTTGAAAGAGATTTTGGGTTTTCATTGCATGAAAACATGTTTCTTGCATGTTACATGTCTCATGTTTCCCGAAACTCGAAACCCGAATTGAATTAAATCCTTTGTATCAGGTTTTCGGATGCTCCAAGCATGATGACATGTCATTAATGTCTAGTTGGCACATGCGTCAAGTGAGGTGTAATTAATGTCAGGTTGTTATAAATAGTTGGTTTTCCATGTCATTTGTTACTTTGTTCGTTTTTCTTTGTGTTGGATTTCCGTTTATGCTTCTTCCACCTCCAAACCCGATTGAGCTTCCCGATCAATTTCACCATCCGTCTTTGATCGTTTTTCAAGCTTGTTGAAGGTACTCTTCTCTTCTTTCTATTTTGAAGCTTTTTGGGTTATTTATGAGGTGATTGTTTGGGGTTTCCATTTCATTTTCTCCCCCATTCTGGTTTAGGGTTTTGGGTCATTTTCCTTGATTTTTGTCTTTTTCCCATATGGGTTCATGTTTGAAATTCACCCCTAGGTTATTTACTTATTTTTCATAGGTTGTACCCTATAGTTTTCAAACAAAAGTCTGAAATTCCTAAGTGATCATGAGGCGGGAATTTCTCATATCTTGACATGTCAAAAACCTGATATATTTGTTTCGGGTTTTGCAGGGTGTTTAACATCTCATTTCTTCCGCCTTGTTTCAGGTTTTGACAGGTGCTCGACATCCTCCAGGTTCCACCATGTGTGTCGGGTTTTCCCACTTGTTCAACACTTCCTCACTTCTGTAGTGTGTGTTGGGTTTTCATTAATGCTCAACATGTCCTAACTTCCAACATACACTCCAATGTGTCAGGGTTTCCTAAGGTGTTTTGCAAGTCTCAAAAGCTGAACAATGTGGCGGGTCTATGCAATTGCCCAACAAGCTTTCAAGCTCGATTGCCCTTCCAGAAATCATCAAGGCATTTCTTCTTCGGGACTCCTCATGTCGGACCCCGACCAATCTAAGGATAAGTTAGATAGGACAAGAAAGATGAAGTATAAGTATCAGAAGATGGAGTCTTCTTTTTACATAAGCTTGTAATTATGACATTCGGGACACAGAGCTAGGTAATATAGATATGGAGGACTTTTGGAAAAGAATTGAGGATTCTTCTTAGAATTCTTGGATGAAGTCAATAGTCGGTAGTAGTCTCCCTCTTGCAGTAGGATTTCCAATATCATCTCAATGCCCTGAATTCATCTTGGCTTGCGCTTCCAACTATGACTCAGCCTCCCACTCAGTAAGAAATCAAGCAGGAGAATCTATAGTGAAATTGGATGGAGGTTACTTTGATCAACTCCTAAGGTTGCCCGACTTTGTGAAATATCTTGATTTAAACCTTCAATCAGCCACAAAGGCACAGGGACAAAGATCGGAAGACTGCATCAAGCATGTAAACAAGAATAATGACCAAGGGATTGATTGGGGCGTTAGAGTCAAAATATTTCCAAGGGTGGATGTACTAGTTCATGGTCGTTATAAAGAATAATGACCAAGGGGATTGATTGGGGTAGCCTAATAAGTGACGAGATAGACTCCAAAATGAAAATAGTCTTATCTCTTGACAAGTTGTATATGATGTCATACGTCACCTATGCAGGCCAAAGGCATGAGAAATTACCCGGGGGCTAGATGCGAAGGGAACTGGAAATGGAACATATATATTGGTACTTCCCTCGATTGATAATAAAAGGGTCTGAAGATCAATATAGAAGAGTGAGCAGCCTTCTTGTATGAAAACATTTGCAGGTTGAATCATATGGGGGGAAAAGAAGGGTTTCTGATGAAGCATGGGCTGAAGTGTCAAAATGGGGTTGCATCTTCTTGCAATTCAAGAAGTTCACCTATCTTCGGTGGTAAGGTTTCATGGTAATCCTTTCCATTTTCCCAGATTCCCAGGTGACAAACTGATCCTTATGGAGTTAGTCAGACAATTGTTGGATTTTCACAAATTCCAACAAAGCAGGCACAAAGCCGTCGTCTCCTTCCCTATTTCCATTGGAAGGTATACATGCTCTACAATGGTTAAGGCCAAGAACATGGTGCATGAGCTTCAAGACAAATTGAAGAAACATATGAAGCTCAGGGACGGATTTGACTTCCGAGGAGTCCTCAAATCATATGGAACCTTGTATCTGCATGTGCCCCATGTGGAAGACATCTGGGTTGATCTTCGGGATGAAGTTTCCATCCGAAAAAAGGACAACAGCAGACTGACGCTTGAAGAAATTCAGATGTTAGATCTAGTTGATATCCTTGAAGGCATCATGGACAATTATAGTGTCATAGACACTATGTACGAACAAATTGAATGGAACCAACACGGATTCCCGACCATTGATTGGTTAGTTCTTTGAAAAATATTCTATCATTTGAAAAAGCTTCTCAGATTCTTGTCCATACCAGGGTATGGCTCATTTCTTGGGGAATGCATTATAAGGAAAAGAGTTTTTCGAAGATATCCACTTTAGAGGTGGGACCCTCTAAGGGAGAGAAGGAAAAGGATAAAAGCCCTACCAAGAGGCAGATAAAATTTAAGTTTGTCAGAAAAGGAGAAAAGCAAGGAGCCGAATTATCTACCACTCCTTCACAAACAGTTGAGGTACTAGATTCACCTCCTCCACCAGAACAAGGAAAACTTCCTTTAGAAGATGAGGTTAGTCAACCTCTCGTTTCCCCTTTTGTTAATTGCTCATCAGAGGTAAGTATCTCTCTTACTTCTCAAGCTTTCACTTCAGAATCCTTACCTCCTCTCCAATCTTCCTCACCTCGTATTTATTCATCACTTTCATCAGCCATGGCCAACATCTTCTCCAACCTCTCACCTCTCTCTATTGGACCTAAGATGGCCATATATATGCCTCCTCCTTTTGCACCTTCATTCATTGATTTTATCCACACAGACACCACACTTGCAGTCATCACTACTCCACAAGTAAACCTTCCTCCACCTACAGATGTAACCATGACACCTCCGATAGGGGAAACTTCTTCCACTGTACCCCAATGGTTAGTTGATCAAACCCCAAGGAAGAGGAAGGTGGTAGTTCCTCTACCAGCCTTCGAATTCAGTTCCCTCAAGGTCTCTTCCGCAAATATACCAAGAAACCCAAAACAGTTTCAAGGATTTCAGTGGATGCCTCAGGGCATAAGTTTGCAGAAATTACCACTCCTGTGGCCAACAAAACTAAGGAGGATATAATGGTCACTAATTATCAGATCACAAGGGTTGATCTGGGAAAGGTAACAACAGAAGGAGCACAATAGGATGCGCAAAAGTCTATGAACGTGTTGTGCGAGAAGCTAAAGGAAACGAAGGTGAGCAGAAATGAGATGAAGGAGAAAGTTGAACAGTTGACAGAGGTATTACTCAAAATCTCAAAGCCTTCTCAATCAACAACTGTCATCCCCTACCCTTACTCTTATCAGGTTCAATTTCTCATCGGTACCTATGATTGAAAAGATCAACGAGAAGGGGAGAACGGTTGATGAATGGATTCAGAGGCTACTCCTACAAGGAAGAAAGGTCATTGATGACACTAGAGGTTTATAAATCCTTGGAGGAGATAAAGAAGGATGGTGACAAAATGGATGATGAATTTTCACAGGAAGTTGGGAACCTCAAGTTAAATTTTGAGGCTCTCAATGTGCCGAAACAAGTTCTGTCCCGTGTTTTGATAGAATAAGGAATCATTTCGCATGGGGATAAGCATTTTTAGCTAACCAAAGCCATCAGATTAAGGATAAAGATTATCGGTGAAGCTTGTAGCAAGTTGAGGGAATCTAGAGATCAGTTGGTTGATGCCACGAACGACATAGAAGAGGAGCTATCCAAGATCTATGCCAGGTGTTGGACAAAAGGTCAAATATTCTACCCGATGACTTCTATAAACAAATCCAAGAATCAATCCAACATGAACCAACTTTTGTCTTCAATCTGACAACCATTGATAAGTTCATAAGGATTGAGAATGTTTTGGAATCATTAAGGAAACTCAATAAGAGATTGAAGAAACTTCCTGGAAATGCAAGCGACACTCAGGAAACTTGTGAGGTTCTGAGCGACCATTCCAGTGTGTGAGATGAAGCTGAGATGTAGGGCATAATCCGGAAGTTCCAGGAATTTCGAGACAAGAAGGCTTCACTGGAGGAAGACAAGGATGACGAAATAGAATAAGCATAATGTTTCATGTCATTTCCATTCGAGATTGACATGTCTTTTTCATTTTCGTTTCGTTACATAGGAAGAAAATTTTGACTTGTTCTCCTACGTTCACGAGTCAAACAAAATATGACTCTTGTTGAAAGACTATTTTCTAGGATTTATCATGTCTTTTCTCTGCTCTTTTTATTATAAATAAGGGATGTTTGTGCATTCCATAAGGAGAGATATTTTTAGAATATTGAGAGCTATTGTGAAGAAGAAGAAAAGAGATATTTTTAGAATATTGAGAGCTATTGTGAAGAAGAAGAAAAACTTTGTATTTTCTTTTTAATCATTGAGTTATAGAAACATGTGTTATTTTGTAAACTTTGTGTTATGGGATTCATCTATCCTAAGATATTTTTCTTATGTCCAAGATCTTAAGCTATTCTTTGTTTAGTGTTCTTGATTATTTTAATCGTTCCAAATATTACACCCATTATCTAAAACTCGTATAAGTATTTCTTGATCTATATTTTCTTGAAAGAAAATACGTTCCTCTCATTCCTTTCCCACTCTGTTTGTCTATAATAGTTTCCTTTCTAATCCATTCTATAACATATCCATCTCGTGTGTATATGGATTTCGGGATTGTATCCCAACCCCAATGGTTAGAATAGTGTGAATATTGTACATATTATTTTTGTTGTGTTTTAGATCAGTAATAAACAGGATGCCTCACCTGTCTTTGAGGAGGGATTTGATCCCGTGTATTGTGGTTGAACCTCATATTTTGGCCTGACAAAATATCCAACCAACAGGGGGTAGATATTTCTAATATATCCCGCATTCAACTCCTCCTCTGATAGATCAATCTTTCTTCAACTCTCCAACCACTTCTACCCCTAATCTAACAAATTTATCTCCTTGTGTGCTCGGAGAAGAAAAATAGAAAATCCGATTGAGCTCAATAGTCGATCATTTTAATGGTGAAAGACGTCTCCAGATATTCCCCACCAAACTCGATATCAACATTAACTCTCCTCTCTGTTTGGCGTGTAGGAAATACCATGAAATCATGAAGACTTGCGCTTAGGAGTGTTTCGGTAAAAATGGGGAAAAATTAGATTCGGACTCATAGCTACCGTTGATCTTCACTTTGAATTTGGGCCGTCCACGTGGAACACGGAAGATTTAATATTAAAACAGGCCAAGGGGTTCCCTCGACTTTTTACAAATTTTGGAAAATGTAAATTTTTCACTTTTTGCTCTATAACTCTGCCCTTGACTTGGAGCAAGCTTTGTTCTTTCCTTTATCGAGGTTTGAGGGCCATTTTGATGTTTTGATCCTTTGAATATTAGGGTGTTGTTATCTCTCAAAAGTGCACCCTATAGAGAGATGGTTGCGAGGTTTTCTAAGCTTGCGAGAATTTGATCTCTCTTTCGTAGATACAATGAAAACACCTCAGTGCAGCGTGGGTATATATATTTTGAGGCAAGTCTCGGTATCAAGGCCGGTTCCTTGTTGATGTATCCTAAAATGATTCAGGGGTTAAAGGTAAAAGATGTCTCAGTAAAGTAATTAAAACTAAGGCGATACACCAAATTTGTATGATGGCTTTTGAATGAGTATTTGCCTGATTGATATGTGAAAGGATTTTTGATGCATGAACCAACAATTCTTACTGAGAATATAAAGGGCAAAACACTTGGAGGTATTGAGGAGATTATCACAACAATACTTTGCTAAGCCGAACATGCACATTAATATCATGCGGAACTACTTTGAATTTTGCGATAGGGTAAGATGATTAATCGGGAATTTGCATTCACATGACCAATAGAAACATACACAAGATTGCAAGTAATTGGGAAGGCAGAAAATACTTCACATTTAGAAGGTAAAAGCGAGAAAAAAATTGCTTCAGTACTCCTATATCCAAAAGTCCTCATGTGCTTAGCAAAGGCACACAATATATAGCAAAATAATTCCTCCCCTTCTTCCTAAAAATAGCCTAAGGCTTGTACTCGCCCATGCATCCTATTTTTATCCTTTACTTAATAATAGATAAAGGAATAGAAATAGAGCATGTAGTTACAAATAGGCATTATTAGCCTTAATTACAATACAGTCAAACTGAAGTTGACTATTCTATTTTTAAGAAAGAAGGGTGAATAATTTGCTAAAAATAAGATTGCTTGCTAGGCAAGTCTCTCTCCATGGGCATGCAACTTCGTCTCCTTCCCTATTCTGACCTCTTGTGAAGCATGCAAAAATAACTCCCTATTCAAGAACAAAATAATTACAATAATTGTAATATTTTGCAAAGTATAAACATCCTGTGGGGACCACCGCCATGTGCACATGTTTTGATATTGACATCTTCCTTCAAAATGGTCACATGAGTGACACTCTGCAAATCAACTCTAGCCCCTTGAAGTGGGGACCACCTTCACTTTACCAGGTTTGGCCACCTTTTTGGACTCGAAAAATAAAAGGGGCGACCATTTTACATTACACATGCCATACTATAGTCTCTGCCACCCTTGATAAATACATACATGTATATATGTGTGGCCTTTGTATTTGAAAGAATATAGTTTAAAATTTTACCTTTTCGGTGATCATTGCACAATATAATTGGGTCGGTTTTTGCATTATTTGGAGCTTGGACTATAGTTGGACCTTGGTGTAGACACTAAAATTATGTCACACTCCCCTTTGGTCCCTCGAAATATAAGCACCCTTTATTACATTTACCTAGCTATGACCCCCTTCACCCCACTAATATTAATTTAATTAAATTAATGCATTATCCTCACTATATTTATTATTTGAATATTTTATTTAAATAATATCCACACATATAGTTCACTTAGACACCTCACCAAGCCAACTCAACCTAAGACCTATTCTTAGCAAGTTAACATAATTAACTAAGACTTACCCAAACCCTAAAAATCAATGCTTACATTCCCTCTAACCACATTCCCGCATGCTCATAGGAAGCTCCCAGTCTAATTCGTGGGATAACGACACGAGATCCAAGGAAATCAAGAGGATCTCCCTAGTTTAGTAAACATAGGAAATCCTACCTTGACCGACGCCGGT
The DNA here is from genome assembly GCA_018340775.1 of Taxus wallichiana var. yunnanensis. Taxonomy (NCBI): domain Eukaryota; kingdom Viridiplantae; phylum Streptophyta; class Pinopsida; order Cupressales; family Taxaceae; genus Taxus; species Taxus wallichiana. The sequence goes on along the minus strand of CM031242.1, from coordinate 431,205,398 downwards.
TACCCCTAACCGTTGCCGGTTAAGTCAGGACCAGTCATCGGTTACCATTTTAACCCCTAAACTACCTTATTCTCAAGGTTGAAAAACATTAGGAGAAAGGTTGACGAGCAAGAACACATCTTAGAGAGATAACACATCTTCAGAGAGAAAATTCCAGCGAAAACCCACATGTAAGGAAGGAGATTGAGCATCTTCTCCTGCATAGCCATCCCAACCATGATCTGATCTATCCAAGCAAAGAGGAGTGTACATGCAGCCCATGCAGAAGCTTTCTTGCAGTTGGTGATCACTTGCAACCTTCAAACCCCTCATCAACACCTCCATCCCTCACACATAGGCATTCAAGAACGGAATCCAAGTAAGTATAACATCATACTTTCTTGGTTTATTTCATTTCATCATCATTTTATCATCCATTATTTATCTTGCCCCTATTGACCTTCTCCAACATTTTCATCTCCATATACCCTTTAAAACCTCGCTTAAGCCTACTCCGAAGTAACCCAATATTTCCCCTTTACTCACCAAAGTCCTTTGTGCAATCACAAAGGAGGCCACAACTTGATCTGTGACATTTCTAGATCTCACAATAACCGGCACCGGTTACACTTAACCGCCGTTGGTCACCCCTTACCGACACCGGTCTTTGTATTTTCCCACACAGCCTAGAACAGAGACCTACCCACCAAATTTCATCTCACCCCCATTCACCTGTGATCTACCCAAGACCTCTATCAAACCTGCAGAGACCTAGAACCAATCATTTGACCTTTGGATTCTATTCTAGCTTAGCTTGTTAGATTAGATCTATTTCTTATTGTGTTTTAAGTGAGATACCTAAATCATTTTAAATAACAATAGGATTTACTTTGTTTACAACATTAAATTGTTTAAAACAATGGACTGACAGCCATCTAGGAAGTATCACACTTCCCGGATCTAGCATATGCTAGGTAGTTCACTGCCCATATTGTTTAATTCCTTCTGGTGGTCTTATTTTCATTACAGGTAGTTCCTCCTAGCCAAAAGGAAGCTCTCACAATCAACTGTGGATCTGAAAGTCATACGCGCGCAACAACCCATCAACCAACATTTGAATAGGTATTCCTCCTATGCCCATTACCCTATCTGTTTCGTCAACACTTCAAAGAAACGATCTAAGAATCAGGTGAAACATTTTGGCACGCTCGGTGGGACCCATCCGGGTTCCTTGCATTTCATTCATTCATAGGAAAAAAATTGTGTTTGTTTCCCTTCTGAAAAGCGTACACACTAATTTTCTTCCTTGGTAATCCACCTCTTCTTTCTATTTGCTCTAAAGGAAACTTTTCTTTTGGTGTAATTAAAAAGAACCATTTCTTCATGTTTTTTTGCATTGTAGTGAAAGAGCATCCCTCTTCCTCTTCATCTTATTATGTCATCCAATTTCACATTTTCGATTTGGGTTTAAAAATAAGTGCATTCCATTCTAATTTATTGCATTAGCTCACATTAATTGAGGGCAACCTATACACTAGAAGTCATGCCCAACTGATGGTTGACAAAAGAATCGTAGAAAAACACTTCTATCATTTTCTCTTTCTCTGAGTCTTACCAAACCTCACAAAAATTCAAAATACATACATTCTTAAACATCCTACTTGGAAGAAGCTGTAGGTGATCACATGATCACGACACAGTGGGCACCCAGCTCACTGCTCTGTCGAGTCATACTTCAGAGCGAAGCCCGCCCCCACCATAACATACCTGAAACCTCACCTTTTAGATCTCCTTCTTTGTAGGAAGCCATCCTCACCAAAAACTCTATTTCACAATTCATGTGTCAGTCCCTAAATAGCATAAGCTAAACAAACATAATAGAAAGGGCACTCCTAGGATCACATTTTCTTAGTGTTTTTGCTTGGCTTGCGTTTTGAGGTGAGAGATCACGTTCATCACTTTTTTTTTTGTTCATCCTTACACGCTCCTCATCATAGTTGGTGTATTCCGGCTTCACCTGAGTGTGCCTAGGCCATATCATCATCATTCTCAGAATTCTGGGTCTAATTCTACATCAGATTTTAATTCACAACCACTTTCTTTCATCATTATTTCAATTTCACAGTAACCATCATTGGTTACCTCGACCACCATTGGTTATGCCTAACCGCAAGCGTCGGTTCCATGTACTTTTGATAACCTACTCAAAAGGACATTTTGCTTCACTTTCTTCCACTTTTCACAGTCTTTGTCATTGTCATTATTCCCATTGATGTTTTAAACATCCTCATATTTGGCATACCTATCAGATTTTACCTTCTGCCTCACTTGTTTACTCACTGTCATTTTCTACAGTAACTGGCGTTTTACCCCTCACCGACGTCCAGTTTTCCTAGCGGCATCGGTTGCTTTTTTCACATTCCAGCCACCATTTGGTACTTAATCCACTTTTTGTTGCCAAATTCACCTGTTCCTGCTGTTCTCTATGTCATTTACAAAGAAGCAGCCCTACCTGATCAGATCTTGGTTCACATGGTGCTGACCCAAAGACAAGCAAGCACCCTCATATTTCACGCCAGTTGTCAACCACTCCCACCTAGTCCTTCACCACCTTCTATTTTATCACTAGCCATGGATCCCATCCAACCTATTACTATCGCTACCGAAGATGAGGAGTTCACATGACTCCTTGACCCGAGAACCACATGCGCCTTGCAGTTTTACCTTTCCCACTCATCCACTCGAGATGCCTCGGGTCAGTTGATATACGACATGCCCGTATCTATCCCTCTGACTCTCACACCCACTCCTGCATCGGCCCCCAGCTGGCTTTCCGTGCTTCCCGCATCCACCTTACCCCGGTCATTTCACAGATTAGGTCCTATACCCACTTGTATTCCGCGTCATTACCTCCGTGGCTCTCGTTACATCCACCGTACCCTCGAAAACTACCCCAAACACAACTTCATCCGCCCTTAATGTCTCCCACATACCCGTAGCTACATTACCACCTCCAAGTGTTGGTGACCCCTACCCCATTTCGAATGTGGTCCTTTGTATACCACAAGCATTAGCCCCTATTGCCCACTAGGGTTACCATGACCCTTCCACCCCCATATACATTCTATTGATAACCTCATGTTTCATCCATTATTCAATCGGGTATGTACCCTCTATTTCTTGCCCTCTTCTCCACCACCCTACATGGCAGCCCCACACACCTGGAGTGCCACCCTTGTTCTATGCCCAAAACCAAACTCCTCATATTACAGGGAGGCATCTAATCATCACAACCCACTAACGACCTAATTAAATTGATTTTGGACAAGATGCAAACATTGGAGGCATAGGTTTCGGCTCCCACAACACTCTAACCTACGGCCGAGATTTGCAACGAGCCTATTCACCCATCCATTCCTATCCGTTCATACCATGTGCATTGGGAAATGCCTAAATTCAAGCTGTTTGATAAGCGAAGACCCACAGCAAAGCATTTGCGGTCGTTCAAACATGGGTGTTATCGATCGCTAATGATGATGCCTTGTTTTTGAGAACCTTTTCCATGTCCCTCACTGGACTGCATTAGATTAGTATAGTGGGTTACCCAAACACTCTATATTCTCATTCAATCGTGTAGCCCAAGCCTTCTTGGATCATTTCTCTATCAATATATCGTCAAGAAGGTTACCATGATTGATCTAAATTTCACACGTCGGTATGAGGATGAATCTATTGCAGATTTTGTCGCTTGGTTGCGCGACTTTGATCAATCAACTTACCTTCCAATCTGCCACAAATCCCGAACTCATCTAGCTTTTCACACGGGCTTGCGCTGCAGACATATGTCCCCAACCTTGCGGTCCAAACCTTCCAAACATTTGATGAGGCATTCACTATGGCACAAAAGTTAGAGATTCGAGCCATCGAAGAGAAGAAAATCCGATCTACGCAATAAGAATTCGGCATTCAATTCGAATGATACCTCTTCTTCTTGAAACCACAAACCAATTATTCAAAAGCTAAGGGCACCGCTAATGCGATGGTACTTAAGGCCGACCCATTCATCCACCAAATTAGGCTACACCCTTATCTAATCTCTCACTGTCTAAACTTTTCAATTGATTGAGAGCAATAAAAATATACCCCAATTGGGAACCTTAATCTTATGTCTTAGAAAAGCTTATCAAAGACGGAGCCATCACCCTTCCACCTATAAAACCACACACTGGTTTTGACCCTGCTCACCCCATGCCCGCATGGTATAAAGAACATGATTTCGTAACTATCATCGAGTAGAGGGTCATAGTGACGGTGAATCGCATCACTTTAAAAATATTGTCCAAGAAATGCTCGAGAAAGGCAAGTTAACTATGGATAATCCCAACGCCACCCCCAACCAAAATCTACAAATATTCAAAAAACCATTTCCCAACCATGCCCCTTCATCCAATCAAACTGGTGAGACATCAACTCATAAAACCCATACTTGTGAGGTTCACGCTATCTTTAACGAGGTACTTGTCGCCTCCCAATTACCCTATATTCCTTCCATAGAGGAGATCCTAGCCCAAAATCCTCCTTCCCCATTGGAACCAATCTCCCCTGTTCCTTCACCAATAGACGAACACCTTTCATCTCCTTCATCACCAATAGAGGGGTCTTCCGCTAACATTGAGCCCATCTCACCCCTAGCTTCACCACTTAGAGAACCTTTACCTACAGTACCTCCTCCACCCATAGAGGAGCTCCCATTATCTCCTCCACCCACAAAGGAACACCCTTTACCTCCTCCACCCACAGAGGCGCCCTTCTATTCCTCCACTTATAAAGGAGATCCCATCATCTCCTCCACCTATCATAGACCCAGTTGAGATACCTTTGCCTCTTGGCAAGCATTCTCCATCAGCTACCCAGAATCCCACCGACCTACTTTTAGCTCTCTTACCCACAAAAGTTGAAGCTAGCCAATTCCCCGTCTCTAAGACACATTTTACAGGAATTACCATTAGGTCCTCACCAACTCCACCCATAGACGTGTCATTCTCACGTTTGGCTGATCACTTAGATTATGTGGATAGGGCTTTACTATGGGGGTGCCTCTTACTCCCCGTCTCAACACAGATGCAGAGATCCCTTGCTTTGATACCTCCACTATCTACCCAAACACATTTCGACTAATCAAACCAAATACAACCACCTCTATCGCAACCCCTTCCATGATACTTGTTAGCACTCAAACCACACCCTTACCCATAACCCAACCTACATCTAAACCCAAACCCACACCTACAACATTTGCCTCAACTAAACCTATTACCACTTGAGGGTCACCACGACCACTAGCCTTACTCATCCACCTATTAAACTAGATTTAGCTACATCCTCCAACGTCAATACCACACCTACTCCGACACCCAAACCAAAGAAACAAACTCATTGACCTCATACCCCGACCGCACCAATCACACCCGCACTTGTCCCGTTTGTCTTAAGACCTCAGTTTCCCAACATGGTCAAGCAACCTTCACCCATCCATAAACCAATAACACATCAATCCATTCCTTTCTCACAAACCTCTAACCTAGCCGGCACACAATCGGCTTACACCCGCACTCTGCGGTCTTTTTACTACCAATAACTCCAATACTCTCACTATTGGTTCACTACCCACCACACTTAGGTCATTGTCCCTCACCCCAAGTACGACCCGCATTATCTACCTTCACAACACCCCGTTATCCCCATGATAACTTGCCCTCTTCTTCCATTTGCTTTTCCTTCTAGACCTCGTACACGCACATCACCTTTACCCAAAAAGGTGCAACCCAAAATAAAACCCCACTACCCCACAATAAGGTAGTCAAAACAACTACACACCTTCCTACCCGTCCATCTATTGTACCCTACCCAAGAAAACACGGCCGATACCTAAAACCACACCGGCACCTAAACCCATAGCTCGATCCGTTCCAACTCTTCCAAAACATTTCCTCGACAATTAACCACACCGCACCCAAACCCACGTTCACTTCCCATTGTGATCCACTAGCAGGATCCTATGCCCAAATTTTAACCAACCTCCTCGAGACCTCTGTTATCACATTACCGCCACTTCGACCTTACGACCCCTCAAACCCAAGCCAAAAGGGTTTGATGATACTAAAATTTACACATACCATCGTGTGCTAGGGCATGATGTGGAGAAATGCAAGGCCTTGAAAACCGTCCTTATCCAATTGTGTCCACCAGAAACCAACTTTGATGACGACGACCTTCTTGACGAGGATCTTGTTTCATCGACACCCATTCCCACACTGCCCACTCAACAACCACAACCTCCACCCTCACAGCTCCTAGAGCCACTCCCAAGATTTGAAATTAACATGGTTCGCATCAGAGAACTTTCCACGCCACCACCCCAATGTTGTTGCGCCCAGCTCACCTCATAAGGCTTTTCTCCTCCAGTAGGTTTTTGCCCTTCATGTTGTTATACCACTCATCCTACACCTTCTCCATTTGCCAACTCCCCTCAAATCAACATGATACACGTCACTACACGTGCGTAGAAGGGCAATGAAAAGGAAAATGACCTACCAACCAATCCTATACCCAACATACCATCTCATGCACTTTACCTAAAATAACTATTTACTACCCCACATACCCCATTTCTGATGGCATCACACATTGCACCATGCTCGAAACAATTACATCAATCTCCCCTCAAAATGCCCTTATATGACTTCATCCAAACCTCGAATCCCATCGTCAAACTCTCATGGAGGTTCTTCAATCTATTGAGGTTTTACCTAATGAACCTACACCCGTAGCCTCCATTATCACACCGCATCATGTAGCCTCTCTCACCAAATTACCACCTTCATCTTCACCCCATCTTGTTCACCAAGTGGCCTCCTTAGCTTCTCGAGGAAGAGATTGTGCCACACCAAAATGATGACCCGACCCAGCCCTCTTCATCTTCATCCACATTGATGACATATGGGTACACCATGTGAAGATTGATAGAGGTATTAGCATTAACATCATTTCATCCCATGCATTTTCTCAAATGTGCATACGTGATTGCATGCATAAACATCCGGTCATGTTGTGTTCATTCAACGGCGCTATCACCTCCACACTAGTCACTATCATTCTCCACGTTCGCGTGGGCCCATACTGCTCGAGGTTGTTTTACATTTTGGAGGGGGAATTCCAATATAACTTGTTGCTTGGTAGACCACGGATCCGTGTCATGGGTTGCGTTCCTTCCATTTGCATCGTTGTGTAAAGTTTGAACACGGACACACTTATACCATTTCAGCTAACCCATCACCTTTTAAAACATGCAACATGCTTTACCGACCCAATGATGTGCTCATATGTGTCAAGCCGTCTACCTCCACAACCAATACCGCTTCATCTACACTCTCCATTTCCAAGATAATATCGTTTTTCACCGCACATACCTCCTCCATTCCTACCATTGCTATAACCTCCACGAATGATCCATTAGCTTCCCAATCGATTAACTCCACCTCCGCATTGACCTCCAACACATCATCCATTCCAGCTACCTACTTACCAACCACCGATCCCAATTGGAAGGTGTTTTTCAATGCCTCACTGGGAGTACCGCCTATATAGTGTCGAACACATTCCTTACTCTGCTGAGTATGAAAGCCTTCACCAACACCTTCACTATGATCACCGTATAGGAGAACGCCTCCTTTATGGTCCTCCTCATATTCGTACTAGTCTCACCTATGGGGACTTGATCTACCACTTACACACCTTGAACCACCATCACAAACCCGCCCATTCTCCGTTGACTTCAATCACTTACTGATCGCCGTTTTGCCCACACCTTCCTACACCGCTATGCGTGGAAGGGTTTTGGTTTTGGCTTTTACGAGCAAGGCTGTCATACCGTTATTCCATGTACCACCCACAAACATAACAACCGTAGTGGTATTGGCTTCCCTGAACCTCCTACCAAACAGGCCCGCATTGAACCATTGAGGACCCTAGCCCTTACCTTCATCTTCATCACCACCTTCACCCACTCCACCTTCATCACCACCCTCACTGACAGAGTCGATGGATCCTAAATCTATCCCTCCTAACTTTTTTTTTCATAAACACCATTTCCTTGGGGCCTTTGACTTATCAATACGAAGGCGAGGCCCCTTCTACTCTTCCATTCCCGTATCTTGAAATGATTGATGACGACACACCTACAATTAACGTTGTTCAATGTTAGGATGATGAATCTATACTCACCTACCTTGGTACAAAAGACTCATATATTCATCGGTTGTTACCCTCTAAGATGCAAACCATGTTGAATGAATCGACTATCAAGATCAACATTCATACTCAAAGACGACCCGCACATCCTAAAGATCGACAATGTTTAGATGTTTCTTTGAATAGGAAGCCATCACTTCTTTTCTCACGAGATCATAACCATGCTTTCACTTGGTCTTATGAAGACATGCTCGTATTGACCCTACCATAGTGGTCCACAATATCGCAACTGTTCCCGATGCCAAACCTATCAAACAAAAGCTAAGGAAAATGCACGCTCGCATTTGCTCTTCTCGTCAAAGAAGAACTTGATGTCTTCTTTACTGTTTCCTTCATCTTACCCATTGATTATCCTCGTTGGATTTCTAACATTGTCCTATTACTAAAACAACAAGGGGACTCCACATTTACAGAGACTTTCGTGACCTCAACCTAGCTTTGCTGAAAGACGACTTTCCCTTGCCCTGAGTATTGATCAACGGTTGACCTCACCGCTGGTATTGAGATACTATCACTCATGGATGGCTTCTCGGGTTATAAATTTTTTTTTCTTGCCCTAGAAGATCAACACAAGACCGTATTCATCACCCATTGGGGTACCTTCTTCTATCGAGTCATGCCTTTTGGCCTTAAAAATGTTAGTGCCACATATTAGTGTGCTATGGCTTACATCTTCCATGATATCATGCATCACATATTGGAAGATTATGTGGATGATCTCTTGGCCAAATCTAAACGTCGCTCGAAGGCACCTTACCGTCCTCAAAATCATCTTTGACCACCTCATTAAATATTACGTCCGCCTTGACCTAAGAAGTGCGTCTTTGCGGTTCTCTCAAAAAAAGCTCCTAGGATTTATTGTTTCCCTCCGTGGTATCGAAGTTGACCTTGCTAAAGTCAAGGCCATCCTTGAAATGCCTCCGCTTTATTAACCTTCGCCAACTCCATAGCACTGCGAGGTAAATTACATCCATTCGCCGTTTCATTTCACAATTATCTGATTGGTGTCAAACATTTCATCATCTGCTTTCGGGGAAGGATGTGTCCTTTAAATGGGATGATGACTGTCACAAAGCTTTTGAGGCCCTAAAACAATACCTTATCCAACCCCCGTACTTAATTCCACCTAAATATGATCAACGTTTTTACCTATACATATCTACTACTGATCATTCCTTGGGAGCCATGCTCGCTCATCGCGATGAACAACACGGGGAGTAGGTAGTTTATTACATAAGCCGTACTCTTTTGGACTATGAAACCCAATACAACCATCCAGAAAAACTCTACTTAGCCTTAGTTTTCATTGCCACCCAAACTCTGCCATTACCTACTTAACCACAAAACCTATGTAAGTGACCAACACCGATCCCTTACACTTCATGTATGCCAAACCTTATCAAAATTAGCATGCCGCGCGATGGCTTATGCTTTTATCTGATCTTGACCTTGAATTCATTCATCAAAATTCCATCAAGGGCCAAGCTATCGCTGACCAACTCGACCGACGTAATGCTATTTCCGAGGATCAACCCTCTAATTTTGACTTTCTGATGAGTCAATTGCTACTCTTTCCTGGGCGAACCCCTTACCAAATGACACTTTTCTTTGACGGTTCCAAGTGTCAGTGTGGGGGCAGGGCTGGTATTATCCTCATTCCTCTGGATGGATAACCCATGCCTTTGTCTTTCAAACTAGACTTTGAATGCAACAATATTGCCGATTACGATAAACGCTCGTACTAGGTCTCCAGTCGCATATGCCTAGATGTCAAATCAATCCACATATTTGGTGATTCACAATTAGTAAGTAAACCAAGTCGATGGTATGTACCAATGTCATAACAAGATACTTCAAAAGTATAAACATCATGTAGACATACTTTTGGCCACCTTTGATCGTTACACCCTTCAAACCATCCCACATTCAACCAAAAAATTTGCAGCTACCATGACCTACTTAGATTTCCAAATACCCGCTTCACCCGCCAATTTTAAAATCTTTTCACCATACAACTCCTCCATTCACCTTCTTATTTACCTCATGATGTTTACTCATCGACACCGACACCCCCGACCCGAGTGACCTTTGGTATAAAAATACTCTAAATACCTTTCTCTCTCCATTTTACCTCTTGATCTCACCCCGTGTAACAACGCGCCTTTCTTAAAAAAGGTCTCTCGTTTACGTCATTTTGGGGACTCCTCTATAAGTGCGACTTTGATGGTATTATCTTATGATGCCTCACAAGTTTAGAAATTCCTTACACCATTAAGGTGGCTCATGATGGCATATGTGGAGGTCGGTTTAGTGGCCTTCTTTGTTCCTAAGTGTATTCTTCGCCTAGGCTATTACTGGCCGACCCTTAACCATGATTGTTGTGACTATGTAAAGCATTGTGTAAAATGCCAACAACATTCCAACCTTCATCATACACCCAGTCATGCCTTACAAGTCGCTCGTGACCTTTGGCCCTTCTCTCAATGGGGTTTGGATCTTGTCGGAGAAATCAATCCTCATTCTTCCCAACGCCATCAATGGATCATCACTGCTACCAAATACTACACAAAATGGGTGGAAGCCATACCACTCATCTCCATGAAATTCGAGAAAATATGTGAGTTTATTAACCATCACATCATTTTCCACTTTGGTGTCCCTCATCGCCTCATCACTGATAATGGAAAACAATTCAAAAATAAAACATTGCAAAAACTTTGCGATGCCTTTGGCATTCAACTTAGTTTCTCATCACCTTATTACCCATGAAACCAAAGACTAAGTTGAATCCACTAACAAAACCCTCAACAAAATTCTCATGAAAGTGGTTGATGATCTTTGGGAAGGATTGACATACGCACATTCCTTTTTCCTGTGGGCATACCTCTTTACTAGTATTCACACTTCCACTTTGGCCACACCCTTTTTCTTTGGTCTATGGTACAGAGGCTGTTTTGCCTCTCGAAGTCCAGATCCCCTCACTTTGCATTTCTTTCCATGACATGCTTACTCGATGATGACTTTCGTCAGGGACCGCTTAGCACAAATAGAGTTATTAGACAAATGTCGTCTTAACGCTCCGGATCACCTTCAAGTTTACGAAGAGCGTATCAGCGTGCTTATGACAAACGTGTTCATGAGCGAACCTTCCAAGTCGGTGACTTTGTCTTGAAAGAAAATCAACACGTAACCAAAGCGAGAAAAAAGTAAGCGGGGTAAATTTGCTCCTAATTGGCTTGGACCATACATCGTAACTCATACCTATGGATCAGGTGCCTATCGTTTATCCTCACTTGATGGTAAACCCAAACCTAAGCCCCTTAACGCATTACATCTTCGACCATTCTATTGTTGACTCGTCGTCCTACCTCACCCTTTGTCTCTTTACAAGCTCGTCCCTTGAGTGCTATCCACTCCATACACCTCCCTAATGATTAAACAAGAATCATGTGAGTACCCGTCACTAGTTATCTTCTCTTGAATATGTGTACCATAACACTGCACATAGCATGATTCTCATGGATACTTTTTGTCTACCTTTAGATGAGATCCCATGTTCGTTCCACCTTATCTTTTGAATAAGATTCATATCCTCCACCTTGGTCTTGTCCATGATTTTAAAGACCTCACATGGGACCAAACTCCTTGAGTCAAACTTCTTATAAAAGATGACTCCTTAAAATGACATCTTCCTCTCAACAAAATTGCTGCTATAAATGATTGCTCCATCGAAGGACAACTATGTGACGCTTTTCAAAAAAATAAAAATGAGAGAAACCGAAGCTTCCCACATAGATCAACTTCACGAAGAACTCAAGGAGTACCATATTCATTATCCCATATAGACTTCCCACATTGATCTGTCTATCAAAACAAAAAAAAAATTAGTCACGGACTTGCCCATTGTGACCTAGGTTCCCTTACCCAAGGGCCCTGTCACTCTCGAACATATAAAATTCGCTACCTTTCACCCTCCTTACCATTTCCACTCTCATTTCCTCAATTGCCTCAAGGGACATCTGTGAATTTAGACATTTGGTGATCCTGTGACTACATCATCGTAGAACATGTCAATCGTGCAATGTCTTTAGGGTCTTATGTTCCTCACCTCCTCTAAGGTATGATCTACTCGGTATGATCCTACCCAATCAGGTGGCTTTATTGCCCCCTCTTATCTTTTAACCATCTTTGTTTACGTTTTGATTACCTTATACAGGACTTGGTCCTCGACACTTACCTTTGAGGTAATCCTCCCCTTTTGCCATAATCGCCTTCACCTGCATCATTTTACCTATAATCTACCCACACCTATTAAACCTAAACCCACAACATGCCCAAAAACCTACCAACTCATTTTCATATTCTTCCCTAGCTCATGGGAGAACTACATTGACTTGAGGTCCCTTTTCACCAGACTATGTAGGCAGCACTCCGAGGGCATGGGGCCCTTGGAGGTTAGCTCGGCCATTTTCTACCCTAAAACAATTCATCAACCATGCCTAACTCACCATTTACATCACATTTCACTTAGTTCCTGTTTTATAACAAAATTAAAAATTAAGCCACATACATAACAAGTTGCTTACCACAACATACATTTATTACACCTACCATCCCTCTATCATCACTATGCATAGATTATACAACATTTCACATATGACCCATAGTATCATTCATTGCCAAAATAATGAATCATAACTAAACCTACTTTCAACTCAACCATGCCTATAACTTGACTCGATCCATGCCTAACCCATAACCTGACTCAACCATGCCTAACCAAACTGACTCGATCCATGCCTAACCAAACCTGACTCGATCCATGCCTAAACCAACCTAACTCCATCATGCCTAACTCACCTAATTTCAAACCACATTAAAGTAACAAATCCATATCTCATCTAATACAAGCCATAAACCAATGTCTCATACACACATCAACAAATCACGAAATACCATGAATCTCATCATACAAATCAATAAATGTGTATCTCAATATACATGTCTATCTCATCCTGTCCATCATCTCAAAAATGTCGACGCAAGCCGATATATATATATAGTACAAAATGTCATCGGCATGCAGTTTGGCGGTATATACTCAAAATATACAAAAATCACTCGTACATCCTCACTATCTTTGGTACGTAGGCACGTATGTGATAAAAATACAACTACCTTGACATGCATGAGGCCAAAATATATATATATATATATATATATATATATATATATATATATCACAAAAATCACTAGTATACATCAAAAATTAGGTGACCGCATCTTAGGCATCTCACCGGATGTCCTCCATCTCTGTGTCACTGCACCCTCGGCCTCCTATGTCCCTGTTGGCACCTCACCTAGCATTGGTCGCCGTGCGCTGGTGGCCTCTCCCTGATCGGGCCTCGGAGCTTGCTAAACTCCTGTGCTCTCCACACTATGTGTGCGAGATCTCGTCCTCTCACTGGACGCCTGTTGTGCTCTGTACTCTCCGTAGGATAGGAAGTCTATCCCAACCGCCATGAGCTGATCCTAATAATATCTCACCTCACCTAGGGCATCCCGTAACTTGGATAAAAGCACGGTTTGTGGTGGTCCCATAGGTCTCGGCCCCGTACTTTGCCTATACTGCTGACCTGCCTTTGCACCAACATGTACTGTGGTGGTGCCCCTACCATTGTTCCTATATCTGGGCTGTAAGGCCCCTATCTATGCACTGGTTTGTGGCCAAATGGCTCTCAAACCTGCCACTTTGAGCCGTAAGTCGCGCCACGTGACCATCTCTATCTCCATCTCCATCTCCTCCATCCTCTCTCTCCGCCATTTGGGCCTCTGGGCCTGCCCACTGTACTTGTAGCTCTGCTACCTCTACCTCTGAACCCTCCAGTTGTGTCTTCAGTATACCTATCTAGGTAATCAGCATCATTACCACCTTTTAGTAGGGCATCTCTCTACACAGTAATGGTAGGCTAAGTCTGCTGCCCAGGCTAGGTGGTATGGCTCGTAATGGCTGAGCCGCCACACCACTTTGCATGTGCACTGTCTGTACATCCGGCGTCATCTATCCGCCAATCCACTAGCTCCTCCTCCCCCATAGACATTGTAGGTTGTGGTAGATGTAGAGGCCTCTCCACATCATCTCTCGATCTTATGGGAATGACAGGGAATATCTTGTATAAGCCCGAACTTCCGCTGGACCCTATCTACTTTGGGATCATCTCATCCTCCCGGCACGGACTACCATATATCCACCTCTCTAGCTGGAGCTCGGCTAGCTCCTCATGCATGTGCTTATATGAGGGAATCCCACATATGGCCTCCGGATAATGTCCACTCCGACAACCCCTCCAACAATTTGCTGAAAATGGGCCACATCATTTGTCGGCCTATCCGATCTCTGCTCTCCTACCACTGGCACCCATCTCATGTATCCCACCCGCATGTGAGTCTAACTGGAATGCATCTGCTCGGTACATCCCTATAGGTCGAATACAGACTATGTGCTCGTAGGCCTAACAATGCAAGTATAAATGTACAACACAGGCTAAACCTGCACAACCGCCCATATGTCCACAACTCTCGGTATAGTTGCACCAAGAATGTTGGTGCCTAGGCAAACCGGGTCTCCTCTATCATCATATCGCGGAGCACCCCCATCAGTGATCGGGAAAGCGTCCACCCTCTACATCTAGCAGTGCATAGCAACACACTACCTCCATCAATAGAACCACTAGCCTCGTCTCATCCTGGACGGGCTAGGTACATCTCGCCATAGCTCAAACTGGCGCTATGGAATGTCAGATCAGCCGCCCCCTCACCAAAAATTGTCTCGATCAGCTCCTTTGAGGCCTTAGAGGAGATAGAGTAAACTTGGGCACCCAATATGGGTAATCGCAAAATTCAGAACACGTCCTCCAGGGTGATAGTCATCTCACCCATCGGCGGTTGGAAACGTGTTGGTCGCGAAAGTCCCATCTATCGATGGCGCAACCATCAAGATGGGCTGTCGAATAAGATGTTGGTAGCACCGAATCCCACTCAAGCCCACTACCTCCACATGTTGCAGCTCCAAAGGGGTCGTTAAGCCATGCAATGTCACTAGTAGAGGCGGAACCCTATCCCGCATGTGTAACTGCGCTCTCCCCTGCATCCAATCCAAGCACGACATTAATCCCTATTTACCATGACCATATTCATCAATTAACATTACCCTCCACCCTATTTTTACCCAACCCATCTAAACTACCTAACCTACATCACTTTTGCACCCTTGTGCCTAAAATCTGACCGGTGCGATTTATTCTAACCAACTTCAGTCACCTTTACATCGGCATTGGTCACTGTTTGGTGACCGCTCTTTGGTTCATCTTTACCAATCACGGTTACCACTTAACCAAAGATCGGTCTCTAGTTTGGTGACCGATCCGGTTCGACCCAACCGATTACTGCCAAGCTTGATCAACGCCGGTCACTTTTGCGAAAAATTCCGTGACTTCCCAAACCCCCTTTTTAAAAACTCTCCCACATGTCCCTTTTACCCCACCTCTGATGGCCTACACTACCCCAAGACCCCATTCCACCCCACCTATACAATTTACTACCCTCCCCCTCTTTTTTGCTGTTATTCCCCCCATACCCACATTTTATTTTTAACCACCCACAAAAAACCAAAACCCACAAAACCCTACAAATACCAAAACCTCTAATCTATCTAATCACCAATCTAGAGTTAGGCGCTTACCTCGTCAAATCTTGCCGCTGCCTCGGTGGCACGTCTGGCCAAGCTGCGCGTGGTGGTCCGCCGATCCTCTCTCAGCCTCATCCATCACCGAATAACTACTCGTAACCTCCGACTAATCAAATCTTTCACCCTGATCCCATGGACCCGCTACTCACCACCCTAACCCTTGTGAAATCAAACTACTAATGCCGACCCATTTCCTCCGAACACTTTTCTCTCTTTTCTCTCTTTTTTGTCGTTTCTTCACTTTGCAAATAACAAATGAAAAATAAATGTGGATTTTTTTGTTTTTATAACCCACCTGACCTAACCGACGTCGGTTACCATTGACCGGCATCGATCGCGTGCCCTACCTAACCGTCGTTGTTTTTCCTATACCGACGTTGGTTATCCATGATTGCCATCGGTCACCCTCACCTACACATTGCCCTTACTTTTCCATTTTACCCCATCCTTTACCCAACCCATTACCTTACCTTTCCTGACCTCATCACTTCCTACCTCCATTTGTCCTCCTTTGGGGACTTCTTATTCTTTTACCCCTACCTTGGCCTTACCCATGTTGTGACCTAGATATTTGGACCTGGACCATCACTAGTGACCTTTGACCTCATGTGTTCGCTATACCTTGTGGCATTGTTACCTGTGTTGATTGACCTAATGACCTTACCTAGCCTATTGTCGTGACCGTTTATCCTAACCCTACCTTTGGTGTCTTGGAACACACCTAAATGTTTCTGCGCACCTAACTTACGTTGTGTTTCTGACCATATCCTATACCTTGATACTGGATTCACTTGACCTTGTTAGGATAAACCTATTGACCTTAGATGATGCAGAGTTTGCCTTCTTTTCAACCCGGTATCGTGGTGCGGTTTATACATGTACGTGCGTTTGATTGCTTTACCTTTGACCCTGACCCATTCCCTAGATTTCCCGAGTAGACCTTTCACCCTTTTCCCCTATACCCACTTGCCTTTTCCCCACATTTTCCTTTTATCAAACCACTCACCACTTCAGCCTGCTGCCTCGTCAGTTCTGGTTTGAGGGGGATCACCTTCACCCACACATGGGGCAACCACATCTTATTTTTGTTAGTGTCACTTACCAATACAAGCTACGCAAAAAAAAGGGGCAAAATGTAGACACTAAAATTAGGTCACACTCCCCTTTGGTCCCTCGACATATAAGCACCCTTTATTACATTTACCTAGCCATGACCCCCCTTCACCCCACTAATATTAATTTAATTAATTAAATTAAATTAATGCATTATCCTCACTATATTTATTATTTGAATATTTTATTTAAATAATATCCACACATATAGTTCACTTAGATACCTCACCAAGCCAACTCAACCTAAGACCTATTCTTAGCAAGTTGCCATAACTAACTAAGACTTACCCAAACCCTAAAAATCAATGCCTACATTCCTTCTAACCACATTCCCACATGCTCACGAAGTTCCCAATCTAATCCATGGAATAACGACAAGAGATCGAAGAAAATCAAGAGGATCCCCTTAGTTTAGTAAACCTAGGAAATCCAGTCTTGACTTAGAAAGCCCGGTTACCCCTAACCATCGTCATTAAGGCTTTGGACCGCCGCCGATTACCATTTTAACCCCTAAACTACCTTATTCTCAAGGTTGGAAAACATTGGGAGAAAGGTTGATGAGTAAGAACACATTTCGAGAGAGATAACGCGTCTTGGAGAGCAAATTCCAGCGAAAACCCGCATGCAAGGAAGGAGATTGAGCATCTTCCCTGCTGCATGACCATCCTAGCCATGATCTGATCTATCCAAAAAGAGGAGTGTATATACAGCCCATGCAGAAGTTTTCTTGTAGCTGGTGATGAATTTCTTTCATCTTATTGATCATGGTGTTTGATTAACATCTATGTTCTTAGCTTGGTATGATCTTGCGTTCCTTTCATGGTATCGAGCTAGAGATTCTTTTTGACATCCGTCTGTAAGTTTTAGTTTGAAAATAAATTATTTGTGTATTCATATATTTGGGATTTGGTCATATTTTGTTGCTGCATGCATTTTTATGCAAAATAGAGGCTTCCATTGATCCGGAAGGTGTGAAAACCTAAGATCGATTGTAAACTCGGCCAATTAAGAGAGTCGATTTTGGTGGTTTTTAATTTTGCGAAGAAGCACACAGGTGCACCTCGGGATTCGAGCCAATGAAAAAACGTGATTTGTTGCAGCGTATCTGTCTTAGCCCTTGGTCATATGGCATGGTCATATAAGGGCTTAAAGATTGTGATTCCTACTAATAGGTACTTAATTTCAGCCCCCTTTAATTTTATTTGTGTGGTGAAGGTAACAACAATTTATTTTGTCTCAGTGGCAACTAAAATAAATAACAGAGCAAAATATTAAAAAGCTTGTAACTTTTGATCGGTAACTCGGTTTTGAGTGCCGTTTTTTGTAAAAGTGTTTGTTTTTTCATGCTCTTTCCATTGGAAATATTTATTTTGAGACTTGCACTATAATTATAAAGTGTCAAATATGGAGGAGTGTTGTAATCAATTGTGGACACAATTTTGGCTGAGCTCGATGTCCTAAACTTTTAGGAGTTGCAGTTTGTACCTATCATGGATTCTGAGAATGATATGCTTTTCTCTGAAGTGTGTGGACTTCAAGAGGATATTGTAAAATTTGTGGAAGAAAATAGATCGCTTAAGAAGTGAAATTATCTTCTACAATCACTCATTCACGATAAGGATACAATAATACACTCCTTGCAAAACAAACTTGCTAGCCTACAACATCACCATCATATTGTGGACAACCACAACCATGCTCCTAGTCCACTTGCAACTATTACTCCTGAACCCACTGACATTGATCTGATCAGTCTTTGAGTCTGTTCCTGCTCTTGATGCTCATACACCTATGAAGCTTGTTACTGCATGCTCTTCCACATCTGTGCCTATTACAATACCACATGTTGTGTATCCTATTTTTGCTCAGCTGCATGGATTTTTTGAGAAACATAATACTTTATTCAGTTCTTACATGCTCCGTTCTATGGGTCTCACTAGCGGAGTCATGTGCAAACATTCACGGGATATTATTTCCTCTATTCTATATGTTAATTGAATTCTCATCATGACATTAGTTTTTGAGCAGAGATACTTCATTGGGATCACACATTGTGAGCTCCTTTTTTTGTTCATTTGACTCTTTCTAAGGATCTGAGCAACACATGAAAACTACATCTTCACTCGAGCTTGAGAAACTTTGAGATTTCAGGTTATCGGACATGATCAACTTTGACACACATTCTGATGTTCTTTTACATGCACCCATTGTGTATTTTACACCAAGTCATATGTAGGCATCTTCTTCATCCATCCATGTTGATTTGGGGTGGATATCTGATCACTCATGGTGGCGACATAGACATTCATTGAGAGGACTCTACAGGCGTGGCTCCTCCACCATTCGGCCTCTTGCTCCACTTTCTATACCTTCTGCATTGTGATGCTTCTTGTTTTGAGCATTTTTCTTTAACATGTGTAGTGTATCTCTCTTGTTTGTTGAGAGATTTTGTATCTATATTTTCGACACTTTTGGCATGTTGATAGTCTCTCTTGTGGGGGAGCTATTCTGGTGGAGCCCAGTGTTAGTTTGTCAGTGTTCGAGTAGTTGTTTTGATAACTCATATAGATTTGTAGCGTCACTCCACCCATTCATAGTATGGGAGGGTGTGGTGTTGATCTTGCTTCTTCGGGTTTCGTGTCCTTGCCTTGTTACCTTGGCTTTTCTTGGATCGTGACACTCTGGAGTTTGTGTCCTTGTCTTTTTGCTTTGGTTATTGTTCTTAGATTGCACACCTATGTGAAGCGAGTTGATCGAATTATGTTTGGTGTTTTTTTACACTTTCGACATCACTCCGTTGACAGCCCTTGTATGGAGCTATTCTGGTGGAGCCTAGTGTCAATTGTTTTTGAGTTCTATGATCGAGCAGTGGATTTAGACCACAGTGCACACCAAACTTATTCAACATTATTCGAGTTTTTTTGAGCTGATCTTCTTGGGATGCCTTAGAGCGGGTCTTTACTCTCTTTACTTTGTTATTCTTTTTTGGGTACCTTGCGGTGTCCCTTTTTTCCCAGGTATTGTACATGAGTACCTCATCAGGCCTAGTTGTCGGGACTCATATTGTGGACATGCCACTTCTATTTTGGCCCCTAGCTTCACTTGAGGGGGGTTTTAGAGTAGGTGTTTACCTTAGCTCATGTTCACCTAGGTACTTTATTTACCTTTATTGTATTTATCCTCACCCACTTATATGTGTGGATATTTATTTTATTTTATTTAGATATTAGGAGATATTATCTAGTTGTTAGGTATAGTTCTTTCCTTGATCTATGGTATTGACTAGTTCTTTCCTAGATCTATGGTATTGACTAGATCCTTGATGTCTAGTTCTCTCAAAATCTACGGACTTGACTAGTTTTTGATGACTAGTTCTTTCCATGATTTATGGCTTGACTATGACTTTGACTGTTCTTAAAATTGTTATTCCTTGCCTATTCAAGCAAGACCCATTCTTAATGTATTGTATTGAGTTCTATAATAATATATGATATTGCTGCTCATTTGTTTACAAAGGTCTTATGTAAAGCTATTCTAGCGAATTTCTTTCATCTTATTGATCGTGGTGTTTGATTAGCATCTTGTGTTCTTGGCTTGGTACGATCACGCTATCGTTCCTTTTAGCACCTCCATCCCTCACACACAGGCATTCAAGAACGGAATCCAAGTAAGTATAACATCATACTTTCCTGGTTTATTTCATTTCATCATCATTTTATCATCCATTGTTTATCTTTCCCCCTATTGACCTTCTCCAACATTTTCACCTCCATATACCCATTAAAACCTCACCTAAGCCTACTCTAGTAACCCAATATTTCACCCCGACTCACCAAAGTCCTTTGTGCAATCACAAAGGAGACCACAACTTGTTTTGTGACATTTCCGATATCACAAGATGGCACTCGGTTACACCTAACTATCGTCGGCCGCCCCTGACCGACATCGGTCTCTATATTTACCCACACAGACTAAAATAGAGACCTACCCACCAAATTTCATCTCACCCCATTCACCTGTGATCTACCCGAGACCTCTATCAAACCTGCAGAGACCCAGAACCAATCATTTGACCTTTGGATTCTATTCTAGCTTAGCTGTTAGATTATATCTATTTTTATTGTGTTTTAAGTGAGATACCTAAATCATTTTGACTAACAATAGGATTTACTTTGTTTACAACATTAAATTGTTTAAAATAGTGGGTGGCAGCCATCTAGGAAGTATCACACTTTCGAGGATCTAGCATACGCTAAATGTGTTCCTTTGCCCATATTGTTTAATTCCTTCCGGTGGTCTTGTTTTCATTGCGGTAGTTCCTCTTAGCCAAAAGGAAGCTCTCATGATTAGTTGTGGATCCGGAAGTCATACGCGCGTAGCAACCCATCAACCAACATTTGAATAGGTATTCCTCTTACGCCCATTACCCTATCTGTTTCATTAACACTTCAAAGAAATGATTTAAGAATCAGGTGAAACACTTGGAAGTCGTTGCAATGATTTTATTCGATTGGTGATGTGGGCTGGCCCCTTCTCCACGATGACTCACCCCTCAATCATGGTGTTGGTGGAAATTCGACCTAGGCTTGAGTTTAGCTTTGATATTGATGATGAAACTTGGGCCCTTGATCTTTGTACCTCTGTATTTGATGTCGTCGATTCATGACATGTGGTTAGGGTTTTTGTATGCATTGAATATTGTCGGTGGCATATTACCCAAGTGGTTTGCTTTGATTGCGGAGCTTGATCTTTGGCCTTTGATCTGTGTACTTGTCATTTTCTAATCGTTGATATTGGACTGTGGCTGAGTTAGGTTAAGCCACGGTTGAGATAGGTGAGTTAAAATAACTTGAACACTATTCATTTTCTCCACTTTGCATCTGGTTTTGTGGGTGAAGCCCTGGCAATATTTTTCCAACGCCATTGTTAGTGTTTCTCGAGCTTCGGTTACACCTGTATTTTGTAGCTCTTCCTCTGTCTGAGTTTTCTGAGGAGGTGGTTGGATGCTGCCGCCATTGATGATTGTTTTGTGAGCTCAGCTTCTCTGTGGAAAAGATTCTCTGTGAATTTCTGCAAGGGTTCTGTAGTGGAACCTGTGTTCTTCTTGGCTGCAATCATTGAGAAATTGAAGCTTCATTACTTGGTCTCTTGTGTGATGAGCATCACTGTTTTGATGAAGGAATGGTAAGCTTTCTGATCTCTGAGCTTTTCAACTGCATTATTTTTATCATCTTGACTTCAAAACATTGATATTTTTCTCATTCTTCACATATTCTGTGATCTTGTGGTCCTTTTGGGGATTTTTGAGCTGAAACCGTTCTGGGTCCTTCTTTTCTTTGTGAAAATGATGATCTCTTGAGGGTTTTCTCAGCTTTGATAGATCCATTTTAGTCGGTGAGTTCTTTCTCTCGACTTTCAGATACTTGTATATCTGTGCTCTGTTTTTAGATATGCTTCAGCTTGACCTGATGTATCTTCTGCATTTCAAATCTGTTCTTTGGGTATACATTTGCTCCTAATTTCAAGTATAAAACTCGGTGTAGAGGGTCTATAGAATGAAACTCCATTCGTATGTGTTTCTCCTTTGCTTTAGATCTACGAATGACTTTGTCATTGTCATGGTTTGATGGGAATATTTCTATTCTGACTGAAACATAATTGAAAAAATCAATATATTTTCTTGAAACCCTGATACTTGAACGTTTCATTGCATTGTGTAATTCTGAAGATGATAGTTGTAGCATGATTTGTAATGTCCTCTTGAACCTTGATACTTGTAACTTCCAAGCTTTTGGAAAACCTTGATCTTCCTTCTCTTTGATGAATCATTTATTGATGGATGACCTAGAAAGGTCAACTTCTTTATTCATTGTTCTTGGTGTAGCTTCTTTACAACTACACCTTGTGTTTATTGCTAAGCACTGTATGATTCAACTGTACTTGATCTTCACTTGTAGTTGCATTTGTATTTTTGACTCTAAAGTTGATTCCGTAACTGAAAACTGAACTAGATTTATCAGTTGTGACCGAAGTATATTCTCTGATATTTTGTACCTTGTAAATGGCCTTCTGGAAATTGCAAGAAACTCTTTATTTATGTGGTACCATGATTCAGATGCATTGTTGAAACACTGTAATCTTGTTTCTTTCATTTAGATGCTTTATTTCTTGGATAGTAGTATTTTCGGCATGCTGGAAAATTTGAAATGTTGATTTTACATGGCAAAGCCCTAGCAAAATTTTCCCGAATTCCTTTTCACTTTGTTTCCAGTAATAATCTTGTCTTATTTTAGTTAACTTCAGATTCTTGAATCTAATTCTTCTACTTCACCTAATAATTACACTTTTGAATGCATGAATTTATGAAGTTGGAAGTATAAAGAGTTAAAATTAACCCTGAGCTTAGTATTGATGATCATTTTCTTCTCCCTTTTCAGGTACCATGATGTGGTTGCTATGGACAATTGGAACAACAATATAGAAAGAAAACTCCTCGAGGCAATGACGGGTTTCTTTTACCTCTTTACATTTTCAGCTTCATAAATATATGCATTGTTATTCCTTTCAGATTATTTCTCACGGCTTGTGTGAGAAAATGTACAATTATTTCTCATGAATAAATGAATATATTTTCGTGTAATGAGATGTATTGTCCTTCCTTTCTATACTTTCCTTCATTTATATGGATAATGAATGAACTTATACAACTCAAAACACTTAAATAATTCACTTAATCATAGAAATAAGTAAATAATTAAGTGTACCTTATTGTCACTTATTGAGAATGCAACAACTTATAACACTGCACCCTTCCATGCTTCGAATCTGCAACTGAGACTGCTACTTTAGAATGTAAAACTCTGCATATGCCATCTTTTCCACCTTCACCAAGTTTTTGCAAATAGCGAGTCTTCCTAGGCTATTGCATTGTCTTGCTAAAGATGATATCTTGGGAGATGTGGTATAGGCAAAGTATTGCCTTACAGGTGACACTTTTAGCTTTGCTATTCTAATGCATGACACTCTAATCTTGTCCAAAACCAGGAAAAAAAATTGTATCCCCTCTTAGATGTTTGATCAGAACATACCCCAAAACCTGTAAACCAACCAACCTGAGTAACATAAAATTTTGAGTTGACCTTTTCCGCATATGGTGCAAAAAATGTCAACAATTATGGCAATCCAGCGGGAATGCTTGCCACTAGCTTGTAGACCAGTTGCCTTGCTCTTGTCCATTGGGCATAGAGTCTGAAGCATGTAACTAAAAATTTTATTTTCTGAAAGCTCCAACCATTCCAAAACGGGACTAAAGCTGGGAAAGGATCTCGTAAATTGGATCACGTGCGAATGCACTTATTGAATTGAAAAAGCGATGCAATGTGCATGGAATGCACTTATTGAAGGGAAATTTTACTCTAACAATCACCGTAAGATATTCAATAACAATGTTTGAGAAACATACCATTCACGAGGAATGGGAAGTTCCTCTCCATTTAGTTTCGAAAGCTGAAAAATATTGTGTTCTTTACAAGCTGAAATCATGTAAAGGCCACTCCAGTTATGTATCAAACTTCGTGTCTTCTTGGGTTTGCATGATCAACATCCCACTTTAACACAATATCTTTTCATCATTGAAGACTCGAATTTTGTTTTCTTGTCAAAATTCTTCTTCATTTGTTTCGATTCTTTTCCATATTCAAATGAGCTTAATCTCTTAGCTCTTATAATTCCATTAGCTCTGCATAACGAACTGCAATGGTTCATTCTCAAGCAGCTCCATTTGATGTAGCAAATCTAATGCAAGTAACTCAACCGAAATAAGCATTCTTGCTTCTTTTTCATACACAAGTTTGTATGGTGAATTGCACACTGATCTTTTAGGAGTCATTACATGTCGGCAAAAGTTTTGAATTCAACATCGGATGCCAAGCTCTTTGATTATATTTGAGTGTTCTTCTCGATGATCCTTATGATTCTTGCTAGTACTTTCAGCTACGCCATTACCTTGTGGGTAATAATTAGATGAAGAACTTAGATATATTCCATGGTTGACATCCCAATCTACTATCTTTGTATCAAGAAATGCTAGAGCATTATCTGATATGATAGTTACTGGAACACCGAATATGAAAACTATACCTTCGTAAAAGGATAGTATCGAAGTTTCATTAGCATCCTTCAAGGCTATTGCTTCAGTCCATCGTGTAAAATAATCTATAGCAGTTAAGATCCACTTATGTCCTTATGAAGAAGGTGAGTTTATCATGCCAATAAATTCAAGTCCCCATTACATAAAAGGATGATCAACTAAAATAGGCTTTAGAGGCGGTGAAGCTAAATGTTCTTTTCAACAAAAATACAGACTTTTTACACTTCCTTATCCAATCGAAACAGTCCTTGAATATGCTAAGCCAATAGTAACTAGCTTTCATAATTTTTAAGGCTGTGGTATGTGTCTTTGAGAAGTGACCTCCCAGTAGGTCCTTCGGGAATTCGACAATATTTTCTAAATTTTATCATAGTTAACACATGGCATCAAGATTCCATTTATATCTCTTTTGAACAACACGTTATCAATGAAGATATAAGGTACAACTTGTAATCTGAAATATCTTCGTTTATTTTTGTCTATACCTTCTTGATAGGTGCCATGTTGTAGATAATTAACCAAATTAGTCATCCATATTGATTCTTGAATCTCGTGAGTGAGCTCAGGATGTTGATTTCTGGTTGAACCATGATTTGTGATTGTTGATACATAATTTCAGCATGCTATTTTGAATCATCTCAGTTCTCAGAACTTGTTGTTTTTTCCATATCAGCAATTAGATGCTCACATGAACCTTTCCCTCGAACTATCTTAGCAACTCCGAATATCAACATCATACTCCATGACCTTCGTTATCCAGTTTGCTCTTTTCTTATTCAATTTCGTATTTAGTAAGAATGCTTTCACACTTAGATGAGAAACAAAAACATGGATTTTATTGTTCGAAAGCATATACTTGAAATTTTGTAGTCCTCGACTCACCGAAAGTACCTATTTTTCAAGAAATGTGTACCTTATTTTGTAATCATGCAAACTCTGTCTAAAGAAAGTAATATGCTGCTCAATATTTTCATTATTAACTTGAGTTAGAATAGCTAAGATTATTTTAGCTCTGCAAGTGCATACATTGTAAAATCTTTATAAAAATTTAGATTTGCAAGAGTATGAGCTTGAGAGATAACTACTTTGATTGATTCAAATCCTTCTCTCCCTTAATTGGTCTAAGAGAGAGTTTTATCTTTCTTTAGCATTGGTGTGAGTGGTTTAACCAATGCTTTGCAAAATCTGGAACAAATATTTTAACAAAGTTGATTTTTTAAAAAAACTTTGTAATGCCTTCTTATGATGGGGCAATGATAGTTGTGATATGGCTTCGATCCGGAAAGGATTAATTGCTAAACCCTTCTTAGAAATAATATGGCCAAGTAGCTTACCTTGATGTATTGAAAAGATAGACTTCAGTGGATTCAAAGATATTCCAAATTGCCTACACAACTGAAAAGTCTGCCTTAAATGCATTATATGTTCTTTAGAATCTTTTAAAAATACGGTAACATCATCTAAATAAACAAGGATGCATTTATTTAATAAGCTACGAAAATCCATGTCCAATGCACATTGAAACGTTACACTTTAGAATTTGAAAGACCAAAAGAAATCCTTTCGTAAGCATAAGTACCCCACTTAGTGGTAAAGACTATTTTATATCTATCTTCTTCCCGGACTAAAATCTGATTATATCCACTGTAACCATCTAGAAGAGGTAGTTTATCGAACTCGAGACTTTTCTTAAAACTCGATCCATATTTGGGAGTGGGTAATGATCTTTTAATGAAGCCTTATTAAGATCTCTGAAATCTACACATAGTCTGATTTCACCATTATTTTTCCTAACAGGAACAAGATTGGCTACCCAACTTGAATGCTTAACTAGAAAGATAATACTTGATTCAATCAACTTAGATAATTATTTCTTCATCAGAGGCTCTATATTGGGATTTATAGGCCTCTATTTCTGTCTAATAGGTTTAGAATTTGACTACAACTCAATTATATGTTGTGCTAAAATGGGATCAAATCCTTTCAGGTCTTGGTATTTCCAAACAAAAACATCTTTAAACTCCTTGCAAAGATTAATAAATGGTCGATTTTCAGTTAAGGAACATACATTTCCAAGAAATAGCTTTTTCCCTTCATCAACCAAGATCTCTTTGTAATTATCAGCATGGGTTGACATTTTAGTCTTGACTTTTCTTAACTAATCGTCGAAGTCTTGAAGATGTCTTCCAATGTGACAAGATCTCGAGGTAATTTTTTTGTCTTTATTTGAACAATCTAGTCATCGTATAAATGCTGTAATTTATCTGATTTTCTTGTAGAAAATTTAGCTTCTTCTTTGTAAAAAACTTGATTTGATCATCATTTTCAAAAACTTACCAATTTGAATCATTATCGGTATTGAGGGCACGACAATTAGCTTTATATGAGGTTAGATTTTACTATTTTTAATTTGTTCCAGCACTTCAAAACTAGCTCCAATGCTATTTGTAAGTTTGTCTACATGCTTGTTTTCAGCTCTAGGAATAGGCAATGTTAATAGCATCAAAATATTCCATTAAGTCTGAAATTCTATGTCCGTAAGACTTCATTAATGGATTCTTACAAACATTGAAATTTCTTACTTGATTGATAACCAACTTAGAGTCACTAAAAATTTGTAGCATGCTGATACCTCTCTTTCTGTCCCAAAGTAAGCCATGAATTAATGCTTCATATTAAGCTACATTACAAGTACATGAAAATTAGAGATTCAACAACGAGAAATACCTTTCGTTCGTTGGGGAAATGAGCATCAAACATGCTCCTTTCCTTTCTTGTTCTTAGCTCCATCAAAATGAAGCTTCCAAATCCCTTCTGCTGAATCTTCCCCTTTTGGATAGTAAGGGAAGTGGTGTATTTTCTTCATGCATACAACACACACCAAACATGTGTTCTTCCACAGTATTTTCATCCATAAACATGTTAGAAACACCATCTAATACTGAAACATGAGCTACCTCATCAAAATCGGTGATCTAGGGCTAAATAATTAGCCACCACATTTAGAGAGTGAGGCTTAATGTGAAATATGGCCAATGGTTCTGAATTGATAGTAACTTTGGTACCATAACGAGTAGTAAAAAATAAGGACCAATCTAAAGAGAGATAACCTCCTATTTTTGCCGTGAAGTCTCTAGATAAGCATAAGGCAAAGTATGGAGGTAAATCCACAATAGTAACATCTTGCAGAATAGAAACATTTGGGAAAGCATGTAACGTCACTTCTAAATTTTTGATTATATCAACTATATTAGTTGCAGTTCCATCAAGCTGTAAGACACTCCTTTATGTAGGTTCATACTGCAAACCCATTTTTTTGCAATTGCTTTTGGCATAACTATGCTACTTGCACCACTTTCCACCATGCAATTATGAACTAGATGTTCCCCAATAATCAATGATAAATAAAATGGTGGTGGTTTCTTGATGTCATGAGCATTCAAAACTTTCTAAACCATCCACTTAACTTATTTAATGCGGTCTTGTTCAAACGTTCCAAGGACCATGTCTGCCTTCTGAACTTCCTTTTCTCATTGTTTTTGAAGAAATCTACGCACTTAGCGATTCATGAGAAAGTAAATCTTGCTCTTCAGAATACTTAGAGCTGCGTCCCACATTGAGATGTTAATGTTATGCTTTTACATTACATCAACAATGTTGAAAGAAGAAACTATTTTAGACACATGATTCAACTTTGTCTTAGAGTAGGCCTTAGCAAAAACCGATTCTACTTTAGCCCTTGGATATATGAGGTATAAATAGTCTTCTTGGATTAGGTTTGTAGCAATTTTGATCACCTTTATCAACTAAAAACTTGTTTTTAGGAACAACAAGATTGTTGGTTGACTTTAGGACTGTAGATGTTGTCTTATCAGTGACAGTAGGCAGGATAGGCCTATTTTGTTGTTTTTGACTTTCAGCAACTTTGCCTTGAGCCCTAGTAGTGACTGCAATGAAATCCTTCTCATTGAAATTGACTAAATTTTGTTCAGGTGCTTTCTGAACATGAGTTTCTTGCTGCCCACCCTCCATTTGAGGCATGAACAATGTTTTAGATTGAGGTTGTGCAATAAGATTTAGATTTAGAAAAGCATTTGGGCAAGTTACAGTTGAATGAGGTTGATTACAAGGTTGACACCAATCTTTTGTAGTTATATTAACTCAGGACTAAAATGTTATATGAACTAGGAGCCTTTGGGTCAAATTACTTTTGTTGGTAAGGCTGCCTATAATTTTGATTATGTTGATAGGGTTGCCTATTCTGCTGATTCTATTGATTTTACTGATAAGGAGCCGAATAGGGTCTCGCTCGATAATGCAATCTTGTATTTAATCGAAGTCAATTTATTTCCCATAGTTTGCAAAGATTTAAATACATAATTTGATGGAGCTACAACAACATGTTTTATGATTGTAATAAGTTGAGGAACAGGCACTAGATCTGCCAAAATTGGCATTGAAGGCCTTGGTGCCAATTTTCCAGCTTGAATAAGACTATTTTCAGCTCAGATAACGATATCGTAGGCTCTTTGGGAGTGTCTATCTCCCCATTAATGAATCATAGTTGAGATATCACTATTCAATGCCCTAAGATAATAAAGGAAAGCATGATCGGTTTGAGGCTTGACACTTGCTGGAATTCTTTCCCAATTTCTGGCAAAATGGATATTGAAATTAGACATAAATTCATTGGGAGCTCTTTTAATAGTGGACAACCTGTTGATGAGAGAGAGAATGATCTAAATTATTCTCGAAATTGTTTCTGAAAATTTTCACCTAAGTTATCCCAATTTCTTATGCTTTCAATTTCTAGGTTTTTATACCATTGTAAGGCCTACCCTTTAAAAGACGCAACTAAAAGTATTAAATCTATGTCCTCACGAGTGATATTATGGACTGCACATATGGTTGTGACATCTTTGATATGATCAATAGGTGTAACTTTGATTTTCACCTATGAATGATGACAAACTTTTCATGACAACATTAGGAATGTCATGGTAGACTGGGATTACTAATTGACTGCCATTAGTAAAGGTCACAAAATTCCTTGGTGGTTGAATAACCATTTGAAAAATTGGGATGTTAATAGAGAAATTGATACGCGGTGAAGGAATATCAGGAGGAGGGTTATCAAAATTAGGTCTATTATAAGGTAAAGTATTACCAACTCTTCTCCTTCTAGCAAAATTCAAGGGTAAAGAAACAAACTCAGGAGGAATTCCTCTTACCGATGATCTTGTAGTCACTTTAGGCATGGAACATGCTGCAATCACGGTCCGATATCACTTAACAGAGTCACCAAAAGATCTTAAAATGTTTAAAATATATTATTGCAGCTTGCTCCCGGATCTAATTTGTTGTCCCACTTTGGGCATGCCAAAACTATTATCTCTCAAATTACACCATGTAGAGAGATGGCTGCATGTTTTCAAAGCTTGCATAATTTGATCTCTCTCTTTCATAGATCTGATGGAAACACCTCAGTGCAGTGGGTATACCTATTTTGAGGTGAGTCTCCGGTATCAAGGTCGGTTCCTTGTTGATGTATCTAAACTGCTTTAGGGGTTAAGGGTAAAAAATGTCTATAAAGTAATTAAAACTAAGGTGATACACAAAATTTGTATGAGGGATTTTGCTGAGTATATGCACAATTGACATGTGAAAGGATTTTTGATGCACGAACCAATAGTTCTTCTACATAATATCAAGGGAAAAACACTTGGAGGTATTGAGGGAGATTATCACAACAATAATGCTAAGTTGAACATGCACGTTAATATCATGCAAAACTACTGAATTTTGCAACAAGGTAAGATGATTAATCAGGGAATTTGCATTCACAATACCAATAGAAACATACACAAGACTGCAAGTAATTGGGAAGGCAGAAAATACTTCACACTCAGAAGGTAAAGCTGCAAAAATTGCTTGATGCTCTATATCCAAAAGTCCCTTTGTGCTTTGCAAAAGGCACAAAATATATAACAAAATAATTCCTCCCTTCTTCCTAAAAATAGTCTAAGGCTTGTACTCACTCATGCATCTTATTTTTATCCTTTACTTAATAACAGATAAAGGAATAGAAATAGAGCATGTAGTTACAAATAGGTATTATTAGCCTTAATTACAATACAATTAAATCAAGTTGACTTAATTCTATTTTTAAAAAATAAGGGTGAATAATTTGCTAAAAATAAGATTGCTTGCTAGGCAAGTCTCTCTCCATGGGCATGCAACTTCGTCTCCTACCTGTTCTGACCTCTTGTGAAGCATGCAAAAATAAATCCCTATTTAAGAACAAAATAATTATAATAATTTGTAAATTATAAACATCCTGTGGGGACCACCTACCATGTGCACATGTTCTGATATTGACATCTTCCTTCAAAATGGTCACATGAGTGACACTCTGCAAATCAACTCTAGCCCCTTGAAGTGGGGACCACCTTCACTTTACCAGGTTTGGCCACCTTTGTGGACTTAAAAAAAAAAAAGGGTGACCATTTTACATTACACATGCCATACTATAGTCTCTTCCACCCTTGATAAATACATACATGTATATATGTGTCGGCCTTTGTATTTGAAAGAACATAGTTTTAAATTTTACCTTTTTAGGTGATGATTGCACAATATAATTGGGTCGGTTTTGCATTATTTGGAGTTTGGACTATAGTTAGACCTTAGAAGTCATTGTAATGATTTATTCGATTGATGACGTGTCGGCTGGCCCTTCTCCACGATGTCTCACCCCTCAATCATGGTGTCGGTGGCCATTTGACCTGTCTTGAGTTTAGCTTTGATATTGATGATGAAACCTGGGCCCTTGATCTCTGTACCTCTGTATTTGATGCCATCGACTCATGACCTACGGTTAGGTTTTTGTATGCATTGAATATTGTCGGTGGCATATTACCCAAGTGGTTTTCTTTGATCATGGAGCTTGATCTTTGGCCTTTGATCTGTGTACTTGTCATTTTCTGATCATTGATATTGGACTGTGGCTGAGTTAGGTTAAGCCATGGTTGAGGTAGGTGAGTTAAAACAACTTGAACACTATTCATTTTCTCCACTTTACATCTAGTTTTGTGGGCGAAGCCCTAGCAATATTTTTCTCGACACCATTATTAGTGTTTCTCGAGCTTGATTACACCTATATTTTGTAGCTCTTCCTCTTTTGAGTTTTTTGAGGAGGTGGTTAGATGCTGCCACCATTGATGATTGTTTTGGGAGCTCGGCTTCTCTGGAAAATATTCTCTATGAATTTCTGCAAGGGTTCTACTGCGGTGGAACTTTGTGCTCTTCTTGACGCAATCATTGAGAAATTGAAGCTTCATTACTTGGTCTCTGTGTGATGAGCATCACTATTTTGATGAAGGAATGGTAAGATTTCTGATCTCTGAGCTTTTCAACTGCATCATTTTTATCATTTTGACTTCAAAACACTGATATTTTCTCATTCAAATATCTTGTGGTCCTTTTGGGGATTTTTGAGCTGAAACCGTTGTGGGTCCTTCTTTTGCTGTGAAAATGATGATCTCTTAAGGGTTTTCTCAGCTTTGATAGATCCATTTTAGTCGGTGAGTTCTTTCTGTTGACTTTCAGATACTTGTATATCTGTGCTTTGTTTTTAGATATGCTTCAGCTTGATGTGATGTATCTTCTGCATTTCGAATTTGTTCTTTGGGTATACATTTGCTCCTGATTTCAAGTATAAAACTTAGTGTAGAGGGTCTATAGAATGAAACTCCATTCATATGTGTTTCTCCTTTGCTTTAGATCTGCGAATGACTTTGTCATTATCATGGTTTGATGGGAAGATTTCTATTCTGATTGAAACATAATTGAAAAAATTAATATATTTTCCTGAAACCCTGATACTTGAATGTTTCATTGCATTGTGTAATTCTAAAGATGATAGTTGTAGCATGATTTGTAATGTCCTCTTGAACCTTGATACTTGTAACCTCCAAGCTTTTGGAAAACCTTGATCTTCCTTCTCTTTGATGAATCATTTATTGATGGATGACCTGAGAAAGGTCAACTTCTTTATTCATTGTTCTTGGTGTAGCTTCTTTACAACTACACCTTGTGTTTATTGCTAAGCACTGTATGATTCAACTGTACTTGATCTTCACCTGTAGCTGCATTTGTATTTTTGACTCTAAAGTTGATTCCGTAACTGAAAACTGAACTAGATTTATCAGTTGTGACCAAAGTATATTCTCTGATATTTTGTACCTTGCAAGTGGCCTTCTAGAAATTGCAAGCAACTCTTTATTTATGTGGTACCATGATTCAGATGCCTTGTTGAAACACCGTAATCTTGTTTCTTTCATTTAGATGCTTTATTTCTTGGATAGTAGTATTTCCGGCATGCTGGAAAATTTGAAATGTTGATTTTACATGGCGAAGCCCTGGAAAATTTTCCTAAATTCCTTTTCACTTTGTTTCAGCAATAATCTTGTCTTATTTCAGTTAACTTAAGATTCTTGAATCCGATTCTTCTGCTTCACTTAATAATTACACTTTTGAATGCATGAATTTTTGAAGTTGGAAGTATAAAAAGGTAAAATTAACCCCGAACTTAGCATTGATGATCATTTTCTTCTCCTTTTCAGTACCATGATGCGGTTCTTTGTGAGCAATTTGGAACAACATATAGAAAGAAAACTCCTCGAGGTAATGACGGGTTTATTTTACCTCTTTACATTTTCAGCTTCATAAATATGCATTATTATTCCTTTCGCTTATTTCTCATGGCTTGTGTTTTCAAATGTACAAATATTTCTCATGAATAAATGAATATATTTTCATGTAATGAGATGTATTGTCCTTCCTTTATGTAATTTCCTTCATTTAAATATGGATAATGAATGAACTTATACAACTCAAAACAATTAAATAACTCACTTAATCATAGAAATAAGTAAATAATTAAGTGTACCTTATTGTCACTTATTGAGAATGCAACGGCTTATAACACTACACCCTTCCATGCTTCGAATCTGCAACTGAGACTGCTACTTTAGAATGTAAAACCCTGCATGTGCCATCTTTCCCACCTTCACCAAGGTTTTACAGCAGTCTTCCTAGGCTACTACACTTTGTCTTGCTGAAGATGATATACTGGAGAGGTGGTATACACAAAGTATTGCCTTGAGGCAACACTTTCAACTGCCTGATCTGATGCATGACACTCTAATCTTGTCCAAAACCAGGAAAAAAATTGTATCCCCTCTTAGATGTCTGATCAGAACATACCCCAAAACCTGTAAACCAACCAACTTGAGTAACATAAAAGTTTTGAGTTGACATTTTCCGCATGTGGTGTAAAAATGTCAATAAGGGCAAAAATCCAAGTTACCCCGATGTTCCGCCTCCCCCTTTTGACTTAAAACAAACTTTGGTGATCCTTTGTCGGGTTTACAGGCCATTTTAATATCTCAACCCTTTTAAGAATAAGAGTCAAAAATTCTAAGTTCCCCTCGATGGTCTGCTTCTTCGCCCCTTTTGACTTGTCAAACTGCCACATGCCACAATGGTGCATCTTGAGATGGTCCCTAAAAGTTGATACCTTGAATGAGCGCGGGCTCAGCACGTGTCCTGGCCCGATAAAATTTGTTTGAAGGCTTGAAGCTCAGCGGAAGGCACCATGTGTCAGGATCTGAGGCAGTCTCCAAACATGCATGGTTCCTCCACGTGTCCCAGACCTCCCAAAACATTTTGAAAAATACTAAGTATGGAAAGTCTTGGCGGAAGCCTCCATGTGTCTCCATGGCGCAATTTCAAAATGATGTCCAAGTTTGAGAACCTAAATGAGAGCGGGCTCGCCATGTGTCCCTGTCCCACCAAATTGTATCCAGATGCATAAAAATTTGTCAAAGTTTGGGAAAAGTAGTGAAACCTCCATGTGTCCTCCATTCTTTACTCCAAGGCCAAACCAAAAGTAGATCTTCAAACGAGCGTCATTCCTAAATGTTGACAAATTTTGAGTTGAGGATTTTCACGAAATTTCAAAGTACCCACCTGAGCCGCATCCAAAAAAAAGAGGCCACATTTCCTGTTGATGTGCAAATGTAAATTTGACTGGGAGAAACACCCGTCAAACCATAAAATGCAAAAAAATGACCATTTGAACCCGGAGATGAAAGTTTCTCCAAGAATAAAGAATTCAAGACAGTTACAAGGGCTCAAATACGTTCCTCAGAGTTACATCCACTCATTTTTCTTTAATTATTCAAGGCAAAAATGACAAGAGTAGCAAATCTCGACTATGGAAAATGGAAAAAATGGGAGAGCCTGAGTTTTTGAATGAACAAAGAATGGGAGACCCAAATTACAAACCTTTTTAGAGAGACAGAGAAACAAGGAAACAAATATGGATCCATACGTGATCTTCAACCCAGGAACGGATTGAAAATGGCAACCAAAGGAAGTCGAGACCTCTCGGGCACAACACAAAGAGATAAAATGTGACGAGATCAGAAATAAATGGATTGCAAAGGAAAAATCGGGCGAGACAATTTTGAGCACCAACATTAGCTCCGACTTAGGGATGAGCGGTCCTACTGCGAGTGCCACAAGAAAAAGGGTAGACCAAGTGCCAAAAATATCCATTAGGCAAAGGATCAGCTTGCAAAGCCAAAAAAGAGCCATCTCCCAAAAATGAATATAGAAACCAGGTAAAAAATAGGCCACCAGGACCAAAACGAGCAAAAAACACAAAAGATGGTAAAAAACAAAAAGCTATACATTGTGCAGGTGATACCCACCTCGATTCAAAGAAAAAAATCAAGGGAAAATTTTAAGCGCCTACCATCCTCAAGCTATGACCATGCCAAGAGGTTCTAATATGTTTTCATCAACTAGAAATATACCTCTGTTTCTTTTTTGTTCGGTTTGTAAACCATCCATTTTCTCTGAAGCTCCTCCATTATGTTTAAGTCAAATTATTTAAATTTTTTCAATGCTGAATTGTAGACCGAATTCCTAGAAAAACAACATACTTAGGAGCTCTTTTTCAACACTTTCACTCCTCCTGAAATCCACAAAACTCACAAAGTTGTTAAGATCAACATCTGCTTGCAAAACTTCATAAGATGCATTGCTTGGGTCTTCAATCAAGTACAACATATTCTTCTCTCCATATAATTTCACCAAGTTGTCTTCAATAGGGATAGTGGCACAAGACATGTCCATTTGCACACTACCACAACCACCTGCTTCCCCATTTTCTTGACAATAACATCCCCCACTTGGAAGGGCAGTCAACAATCACTACATCAAGTTTTAAGTTCCTTCCAGGATAAGATGCAAGTTGCACAATCGTATCTTTGACACATCCCACCACTAACACCTCTCTAGAGTCCATGGCAGTGCACTTCCCATATGCTGCTGTTACTTTGATACCTAATTCATTCATGACCTCAAGAGGCATGACATTACATGAAGCTCTAGAATCAAACATACGGTTATGTAACAAATTGTCTTTTATAACTAGGGTAGTGAAGAAGGATCCACATTCAGCTGAGATTTAACCAAATAAGTTCCTAAATAAACCTCTTGTGGTTTCCTAGCTTTCCAACACTTGTGGCCTTTCCAAATCAGTAACAATAAGGGGAATCTCAACCTTGTTTACACCTCTGCCTTGTATGATCTCTTTCCCTTTGAATAATAAATATTCAAAAGCCCTCTTCTTGTGCTCGGGATCCTAAGGCTCAACAATTGGGACAGAATTTTGATTTGACTCAAAACTTGGGCAATGTCATATGAAACAAATTTGGGTAAAGAAGCACTAGGAGAAAGATTGACAAATTCATTAGATGAAATGGGATTCTTTTGGTTTGGCCATGGGGACGAACACATGTTTTTCTTGGGGAAAAATTTCTCTGCGAGATGTATTTTTCTTTGGGGTTTCTTTGTTAAGCAATGAAAATTTTGACTTGGCTTTTGGCCCCTTGAAACTTTACTTTTGGTATTGTACTCCTTTTCTTGGGAAACTATGATATTCATTAATAGCTGCCTATCTTCTTCGAAGGAACTCTTCCGTCATACTTTTCAATCATTAATGCCCTCAGTATTCAAAATCATTAGTGGGAAATTCAAAATCTTATACAAGAGTATCTACTTTTGAAGTATGAGAGGGAGGAAAAATAGGTACCGCAGGTGGATGCAATCCCAAAATAACTAGTAAGCATTCGACACTTATTACCTTAGTTGAAGTTGCTTCCCTTGGTGAACTTGCAGGATCTCCATCATGCAGGCATCATCATCAATTTCATCATTTAGCTGCTTCTTCACTTCTTGATGATCTTATTCACATGGAGCATGTGGCTGGAACATCTATCACACAAATCAATGACATATGTCTACTCCAAAATAGTAACTCTAGCCAAAGGGTCAAATATCATTATATTTTCCCTAGCACGGACTTTCTATTTCCAAATCCAATAGGTCCCTTACATTTTCATCGATCTTTGGTGATTTATAAACATGTCTTGGCTTTGTTGGTTGTGTAGACCTTGTGAGCTTTTCTAATTCCTTTCTCGATCTTGTAGGCTAGTTTGTAGAAAATTTCCTTGGATCCCAACTAAAATTTTCACCACTTCTTCCAAATCAGCAACCTTACTTGTTTGAGGTTTTTCTAAGGTTAACCACCCCTCTTAGGAGGTTTTCTAGTTGCCTTGCTATTGTTTTCAATTTGTAAAGCCATAGTGAAGGCAAGAATCAAATTGGTGGGGTTCTTGTCCCTCAAGTAGTAAGTAGCTTTTTTATCAAATGCATCTAAATATTTGATCAAACATGATTCATCACATGGCCTTAAGCCAAATCTTCTTGGTAATCTTAAAGTCTTATTGAACCTTGTGTTGAAATCATGTACTTGACTCATTAGGATTCTTCTTGATATGTTCAAATTCCGATAAAAGAAACCTAGGGTCCATCCTATCACTATCTTGTAGTCTAAATGCATTGTTCATCTCGACTCCAAGAATCAATAGAGTTATATGGAAAATCCTTATACCGGTGTCCCCGACATCTTCTTCCAAAGTATGGATGAACAATTTGATATATACATTTTCATGTTCAATCTCAAAGTCTTCCATCATGCTAATAAAATCTTTAAATGTTGATCACCGAGTTATAGCGTTGTTTCCTTGGAACTTTGGTAGTCCACATTCCTTATCATCTCGAGGAATGCATTCGGATAACCAACCATCCCTACAAAATTTATAGGTCCAAAGGTATTTACAAAAATGGAGGTCGGGGTAGGAGGTGGGCCATGTTATTTTGAGGAGGTGACCTAGGAGGAGAAACAAACTCGATAAGGGGCGGGTGTCTTTGAAACACGGAGTATAACTTCCAAAATAGATATCCCCTAAAGGCCTTGTTTTTGGAAAGCCCTATCAACTTCTAAAAAGACAGTGCGAACATGAACCAAACTTTTCAAAATCAAATGAAGGCCCCTCTCTAGTTGGAGAATTCAATTCCACAAAGAGGCTACCTAATTCAAAAGCACTTGAATGGAAGTCTTTGATAATAGGTGATCACTCTCATCAATGGAGATCCCTCTTCTTGTCTGCTAATCCCCATAACTCTCCGGATTTTCTTCCTTCGACTTTGCTTTTCCTAACTCTAGAAATGGTATGACCCAAATAATACACCTTTATACGAAAGAATGCACACTTCTCTAAGTTCCCATAAAGTTAGCTGCTTTGCTCACGAAGACCTTTGAAGAACTGACAAAGGTGCCCCTCATGCTCCTCACATGTATGTGAGTAAATTAAAATATCATCCGGAAGATGAGCATGAAGTGATCTAAGAAGGTCCTAAGTGTCCCTTAAGTGGTCCAAGATTTTGGGCCAAGCCTCTAATATCCCGAGTCATCAAACTCATAAACACTACGGGCGTTAGTCACCCAAAAGGTACCACTATGAACTCATAGTGGCCATGTCTCGTACGAAAGATAGTCTTATGAATATCCACCTCTGAAATCCTTAGCTGATGGTAGCCTGAATTATGGTCTATCTTAGAAAAAATTGTGGCTCCTTCATCCGATCAAACAAATCATCAATGCGCGGAAGAGGATAATGAT
This sequence comes from Taxus wallichiana var. yunnanensis, assembly GCA_018340775.1. Lineage (NCBI taxonomy): Eukaryota > Viridiplantae > Streptophyta > Pinopsida > Cupressales > Taxaceae > Taxus > Taxus wallichiana. The sequence continues at coordinate 431,166,002 of CM031242.1, read as the reverse complement.
TCTTTATCGTTACTTTGCTCGGATAGCGTTAGTCAATACACAACCACAAGGATCCATCCTTATTATTTACAAAGATCACTAGTGCACCCCAAGGGGATACACTAGGATGAATTAGGCCTTTCTCCAGAAGGCCCTCAAGTGGCAACTTGACCTTGCAGAGCTCTAGGATAGTCATCAAATAAGGTTCTTGTGAGATAGGCTCTGCTCCTGGAACCAGATCTATATGAAAATTTATCTCATGTGGGAACGGTAACCTCGGTAGCTCCCATGAAAAGACATAAAAAAACTATCTCAAAATGGGATGGTCATCTAGCGATGGTCCACTAGACCCATCCTCTAATCGGTCACTAACTGTGATAGCAAACATTTGACAACCTCGTCACGCACCGCTTAAGCTGCATAGCGGAGATGGTGCAAATAAAAATAGGTCTCCTAACCCCCGCTATCACTACCTCAACTTCTAGATCATCTCATACTGCAAGATATGATCTTATGGTAACAATCCACTCTAGATGCATGTGTGTAGATAACTTGGTCCATGCCCAAAATAACTCCATAAGAGCCCGAACCAAAGGATACAAAGATCCGAGGTAGTGGTGAAAGGTCCCAAATCCACTACGCACTCTTTAACTAAGAAGTCTATAGAGATCTTGGCTCCGAATAATCTCAACATCCCAACTATGACCTTGCCTAACTGCCACCAACCTACATCGCTCTACTAAAGATGGTGTATTAAAGGAATTAGAAGAACAAGAATCAAACAAAATAGAGGTAGGAATACCACCAATGTTACCTATAGTCTCAATAAATGTACTCTGATGCTCTTCCTCACTGTTCTTGACCACTATGTACATCCTATGACTGTACCCCATGTCACCAACAGGAGGCATAGAGATCTGTGTCTTACCCTTGTTATTAGGGTTCTGTGGGTAGTCTCTCCAAAAGTGTCCAGTAATACCACATCCAAAACAACCGCCCGATCCTCTCCCATGAGTAGCAAAAATATTTGCTCCAGGTTGGTGCCCTAGAGGGTGTCTTTGTGGATCCCGATGACATAGTTATGGACTCTTTGAGGTCTCGATGGTGAGCTCTATTGGTGAGCTCTAGGTGCTCCTACGTCCTAATGGGACCCCGGAGGAGGCCCCATACTCAACCCTCACGTGCATCAAATATATAGGGAGGTCTATATGGTGGACAAGGCTAGACTGCTTTGCTTCTTCTGTGGTCTAAAAGATGACCTGTGTTGAACCCTGTCCACCACGAGGAGGAGGTAGTGACCCCCTCAATCTGTTGTCTTACATGAGTTGTATACGGCTCAGGACTTGGTCTCTAGCTTGCTGGGTCTTTCCCCGAGTCTCCTCTACTATATAGGCCTTCTCAACGGCCTCAACCAAAGTCTGTGGACAATGGATCCACACTGCACCTCTAATATCAAGATTCAAGCCTCGGATGAACCTATGGATCCGTACCCACTCATCCTTCATGTAATCAACATACTGGAGTAGATCCAGAAATCTACTCTCATACTCAGCCACTGTAAGAGATGCCTGTCGGAGGTCATGAAACTCATCAATCCTCTATTATACGATCCTATGAGATAAATATTTACTTCTGAACCACTCCTCAAAGATCTCGCAGGTAACTATCTTAGAATCCACGTGGATCTTCTGCTCCTCTCGTCCTCCACTGGACCCTGCTCCATCCCTTAGTAGATGGATCACAACACGAAATTTCGTGTTACTAGAACAAGGGTAGATTCAAAATACATTGAAGCATCCGCTCAAACTCACCAACTAGGCCTGCATTGATTCGAAATCCACGTATGTCACCGAATAATGTGATGACCATAGCTTCCTTGGATCTCCTTGATGTGGTGCAAGTTGTGAGTCTCACAAACCCTAGGCCTATCTCCATGCTCATTCCTAAGCCTAGGGCTCCGAGACCTATCTTTGTGTCCTGAAATCTGGTCTCCCTGTCCCCTCTGCGATGACTCTTCTCTAATTGACTCCATGTGAGAGTTCTCTCCTCTATGCCCCTCGCTATGCTGAGGAGATGCACAAGCCTCAAAGGATGTCACCCATCATGTCTGACTGAATGTGTTCCTACGGTCCCTCTGCGTATAGCGACATTAACATCCTGAAGTGTACATTGTAAAATATGTGGTAGGATAGCTACTACAACATGATCTGGTGGTGGTAAGTCTAGGTCTATGTGAAAATACCCCTCATCTTTTTCGCGTCTCCTGCATAGACTAAGGCGAGAGTTAGTTATGGGGGATTATGTCTCCCATTATTATAGGTTTTACTCGGTTTCCATGTTTACTAAAATATGAAAAATTTGAACAAAGTTATTTTCTAGATTTAAATGTGTGCTAGGTTTCCAGTTCATGTCTCAAGTTTTCTAGTGTGCCCAAGGGTCCAAGATTTTAAGCCACGACTCTAATACCAAGTGTAATGCCAGCTAAAACATCCCACTTGAGACCCAAGAACAATCTAGGATTAGTCAGAAAATTATGGGATAAATTTTTTTGTTTAAAAGTGTCTTTTACCAGGTTACAAACTACAGTTGTCACAAACAAGGTTTAGAGGTCAAATAAAATAATCTTAGCTCATAGTTTTCCCATTACAACAAATATTAAATCTACAAGGTCAAAAATTAGGGTTAGAATAATCATTAAGATTAAGAGGGCGATTTGTCACTCTCCCACCCTCTGACAGGCCTAATAGATTCAACCTAATTTCCCCCAAATTAACACACTTGAAACCTTTTGAAAACATTTCCATTAGATAGGATATTTTCTCACCTTTCTAGTGATATAAAGAAGTCCTTCTAACTCCTTATATTTCAAAAGTTATGGGTCGGCGGACCTTGGGAGGAAATTTTTCCCAAGGCGGGCCGGCGGGCCTAGGGGAGAAAATTTTCCCCAAGGGTGGGTCTGCGGGCCACAGGGAGAAATTTTTCCCAAAGGAGAAGTCAGGTCGGCGGGTTTGGGAGGAAATATCTTTCCGACGTGGGCCGATAGAGCGAGGACAGAAGTTTTGGATATTTTCCCGCTTGGGCGAAAAGCCACCTTTGCACCCGCACGCCTATAAGTCTGCAAGGGACATGTGGCACCTCCTAAGCCAATGCGGAGAAAGCAAAGCGGTAGGGATAAAATAATTTTATCGCCTAGAAGGGCGAAAAGGGTAAAATTCACCCGCACCTCCGTCGACGTGAGAAGATGCCACGTGTCAACCAACCATTGTTCATTGGGGTTGGGTTGGTCAGCGGAGATATTTTGGAAATTTCACCCAAATGTTTTTGAAGCGTCAAGGCTAAAAATATCTGCTCCTTTACCGACACCTCGTGAAACCACATGATTAAACCATGATTGGTGCGGGTCGGGGCCACGGAGGAAAAATTGCCAAATATCCTTTTTGGACTTAGATCATTTTTAGACAAAATGAAGGCTTGCGGGTTAGCGGAGCGGTGCAAACGAAACTTCATGAATTTGCACTGTTTTTGGAAAAAGGCAAAAAAAAAAAAGTTTGAGCCCGCGGGTCCGCCCAAGAATATTTTATTCATTTAAATTTTACAATTAGATTATTTTTGAAGCCAAATGACGTAAAAACTTTAGAAGGCCATAACTACATTGGGAGCTTGGTTTTTGGCAAACGAGGATTTTCTAGAAATCTCTCAATGTCCTCTTTGCATAGAAACCTTGAGAATTTGATTTTGGTAAAGTTTAAAGGGTCAATTTTGAGAAAACGTTCTGCAGGCTTCTAAAATGTGAACTGGTATTTTTAACTTATAAATTTTTGTTCAATTTCGACATTCTTTCGTTCTCATCATGTCAAACAGACATGGAGGATTGAACTTGGAGGAATTTAGGTTGGATTGTGAGGGCTAATTTGTTTGATAGATTTGAAATTCCAAATTACCGTTTTTATACAACAAGATGTCTACAATTTTGCCTTTGCCTAATTTGAAAGATTCTATAATAATTTCTTAAGTGTTAAGGTCTAATTGAGATCATTTTGATCATATTAGGTTTAATTTGAAATTTCATTTGTCTTCTATAGTTTGAAGAGTCATTCTGTACATTTTTGATTAATATTTTGTAGTTTTGAAAACATCTAACTGGAGATCAAATTCAAAAATATTTGTTTTAAATTTATCATCTTCTAAGTATTAGAATTCATTCCAAATCCATTCTGACACATTAAGTTGATTCAAATCAAAGTATTCAAATCAGGGTTCATTTTAAGAGACCTCTTAGAAATTAGAGGTGAAATCTAGAGGTGAAATACAGCGAATATCCTCAGACTTCAGTTTCACGGGAAGGTTAATTTTTGGGGGTCGACAAAAAAATTTCACCTAATTTTTAAGTGGTGTGACAGAGGTGCGAGGATGTGCGATAGATATTTGCTATCGCGCATCAAGAATGTGGTTATTGCGCGCAATGAACCTCACTAATGTGCATTGATAAGGTTGTTGATGCGCGTCAGCGAGGTTCGCTGACCTTGCGTTAAGAAGGTTGTTAACACTCGTCGGTGAGGTTAGTTGACATGTGAAAACCACATTATTGGCGCGTGACAACAAATATTCTATCGCGCATTCAAACCTCTGCCCTCCTATGTCACACGATAAAAAATCTTCATGTCATCATAAAAAAATCTCTATCATGTGTAAAACTTCCTCCGCACTCTGCACATGCGCGTAAACAAACTCTACATCACGCATCAATAAAATCTACCTATCACTCTTCAACAAACTCTCTGTCGCGCATCTACGACACGCCCTCCCGTCGTGCGTTTATTGGAATTGATAGTACATATGCCCCTAGGTGGTATGAGTGACCTAGTAGTGTTCTACCTGGTGAATAATCTAGGATTACATAGGGGATAGTTTTAAGGGTAGGCGGAGCCGACCCCTAAAAACATTAAATTGTAATTTTAGGCAAACAGTCAGGACTGCTCATGCTTAGAAAATTTTCCTTTTCAAAATTTTCAAACATGGAATATTCACCATATTATGAATATTCACCACTAAAATTATCCCCGATTCAAATGCCAAAATACAACTTCGATTTTCCCAAAAATTTGTTTCTACGAGCAGTATCATGACATTTCATCATACGTATTCATTTTTTTTCTTTTCAACAGAGAATTCAAAATACATTTCAAACACAGACTTCCAAAGAACACCAAATTATTTGAACAAGGTAAACAACTTCCATTGATTCAAAAATGATTTCCTTACAACTTTCTTTTCCATTTCATTCCCAAAAGATATAATATAAATATTTCTTTTCCTTCATTCAAAACAGAAAACAGAGTGCATCTCTCTCACATTTCAAATCACAACTTTCATAACCATTACAAAATTTCATTTCCATCATCAATAATATATTCAAGGTCATCCACTTCCAAGTGGGAAAGGATTACAATAAATAATAAACTCAACAAGGAACTATAAAAAATTCCTTTTTCCTCTACTCCAAAATAACAACATGCGAGATCCATCATTCTCAAATTTTGATCATAACAAGATAAGGAGAAAGGTAACACTCTCCACCCAACTAAGACATCCAATGAAAAGGAGAATCCATCCTTCTTCATTGGCCCCCAAGCCCCAACCACAATGCAATAAGAGATGTGTTTCAACTCATGGTAACAACTGGCTTCCACAAACACACAAGTAATCTTTCGCATGCACATTTCATATTTAAAACATAGTCCAAAGCAAAACAATTGTTTACAACCACAAAAACAAAATGACAAGTATACTCGGAAGCTTCACCATGGAAGCCAAAGGAGAAAGAAATTATGGGGATGCTGCTTATGCCTCCCAAGGGGAAATGGGTATCACCACCTAAGAACAAACTGCCAAAATATATCATTTCAAAACCCTAACATGCCCTTATGCCTCCCCTAAGTACCCCTTATTCCTCATATTTCCTTATGCCTCCCCAACTTCTTATGGTGCCCCATAACGAGTAAAGAAATTCAAGCTATTTATTTGTAAGGTGGAACCCAAATCCCAAACCCCCACAAAATACTCCATAGTCTTCTCCTACACCATTCCTAGCAATCTACCCAACCACCAACAAGAAATAACAAACATACAACCATTCACATATTCATAAAAGGAAAGAAGAGCATTTTCAAAGTGCCAAGCTCTTACCTCTCTATGATAGAGTTTGTTCCAGGTTCAAACACAACAAGCTTTCCAATGCAAAACAATCCAATATCAGTAATCTACCAACATGCAAAAATCTTGAACTCTCTCTCAATTCGCAAGAGCTCTAAAACCAAAAGCAAGTCGCCAAAAATGAAGTGATAAAAGTGAAGCAACCCCCAAAAAAAGCCAAGGAATTCAAATATATAGAAGAGGGAAGAGAAGAGGATGAGGTGGATCCATGTAGGATGCCACATCAAACATCCTCAACTCCAACTCATAAGTCAACTTCAATCTCAGTACAATAAATAAGTAGGTGAACAAATGATAGTTTACTTACACACTCCAAAATAATCCCACACCCCATTAGAATTGAAATTAATAAAATGTAAGAAAGTGCAATAAAATCATACAACTTGACTTACAAAAATGCATAATGAAGGCTAGATTTAAACTCTCCCACCATAGGTAAGGTTGGTATGCAAATTTAAGAGGTATGTGACAAATTTAACTTGTCCCAGCGTCCAAAACACCTCCAAGAACAAATTTAGATTTCAAAAGAAGGTGGAGTGTTTCATACTCCAAAATCTACTTACATAACTCTTACACATCACTTACACATTACTTACACTTATCTCACAACATTTAATACAAGAGCCAACAACTCCTATAATTACTTTCTTATGTCCCAATTTGATTACTCGTATTACTTTACCACAATTTAATTTAATAATAAAAAGGAAAGCACATAACTTATAAAATACAAAACATTGACAAATGACCAATTAAAAGAAAAAAATAAATCCCTTGGTCACATTCAAAGGTGATCGCCCCATGGAATCCCTAATAACAATCAGGACACCATAACAAATACAAGTTGCCATGGTGACCTTATTGCATTCATCTAGAATTCCAATGTGGTTTGGTTTCCATCCCCCGAATGTTTTTGTGATATTTTAACTTGCAAAACACAATACCTCCTTTGGCCTCTTGTCCAGCATCGAACATCCAAAATGAATATAAATATAATTCCAAAACCATATATACATATGAGTCACAACATCATGAAGGAAAAATACTATCATTTATAGTTTTTATCAAATTAATTCCACTTTCTAGGTCTACTCAAAATATCCAATTATCATATGTCCGAACAACATGTATAATATAACCATGTGAAACATTATATCAAAATCAATATATAAGAACTTTGAATAATCATCATGCATTATTTATGAATCAAAGTCCACAATAAACCATGATCTAACATCTAACATCTTACTAAATCAAACTATAACAATGTCCATAGTATAATCAACAATGTAATGATCGGTATCAAAGGGTGTGAAAGGGAAGTGGGCACTACATTCCCTCCCCTTAGACTCGACTTCCTCACGGAAGTCACTAAAACATATGTGGGAACCGAACTCGTAGAAATGTAGCATCATCCCATATAGCTATAGCGGTCTCATCATATGTATCCCACTACTTGCACTGGATCTGATCAATATCTCTACCTCGAAGGCCCAAGGTTACGTGATCTATAGTGCAAAGGGCTCTACCATCCCTGCTCCCGATTACGCACCGGATGATGTCCAATCTAGCACATGAGAAGGATCTGCAACATATCTCCTAAGAATTGAAACATGAAACACATCATCATGGATGCGAGATAAGCTAGGTGGCAATGTTAGATGGTAGGCCAAAGGGACGATACGCTCTAAGATCTCAAAAGGTCTAATGAATCTAGTAGTTAACTTAGAACCTTTTCCATAATGGATAGGGCTCTTGTGTGTCTGACGACAAGAAGAAAAACCTTCATGCCCACATCAAAACTACATTTGGTCCTATGTTGATATGTGTACTTCTTTTTCTGTCATGTGTCTCTTATCATTTGTCGATCATAACCACATGTTGCTCCATGTTCTGCAATAAAGATCATCCTAGAGAAACCCGTCCTCTAACCTATCCCAACTAAGGAGTACACTGCACTCTCTGCCATACATAGGCCTTAAAAGGAGCCATGCCTATAGAATTTTAAAAACTATTATTGTATACAAACTCCACCAAGTACAGGTACTCCTCCCATCTCGCCTGATGATCCATCACACTCATCCTAAGCATGTCCTCTAAAATATGATTCACCCACTCAGTTTTCCATCTATCTCGGGGTGATATGTTGTGCTGAAGTTGATCTTCATCCCGGGGCATCTTTGCATGGTGGTCCAAAATGGGAAGAATAGAAAGGATCATGGTCACAAAAAATCTTCCATGAAATCCCATCCACTCCAGTATAGCATGAGGAAAGAGAAGGCCAGCTTGATGTTGATGTTTGGCCTTCACTTTCTGGCACTTGTTATCTATATTTCACCCTCAGTGTAAAATATTGGATTGAGTCACAACCCTGCATATAAGAAACCTGAGAAAACTCATTCAAATCCTATTTGGCCGTAAATGGTCACAAAAAGACTCAACCATGGAGTGGTGGAGGCCAAGAGAGATCAAAGGATCTTGTAGAAAAGAAATGACTCTGTCGGGTCATTTCCACATCTTAAATCCATTCTCCAAGTCACAGGTAGACTCAACAATGGGATAACAGGGTTAGATAAGAAGGAGAGATGTTGCGAGAGGAACCGAGAGACAAGAAGGGGAAGAAATGGCGAAGATCCGAAAGTCCTTAGGCTCGAAACTATTTAGGAAGAAGCCCAAAAATGACTAAGTATGAAGGAGGCAGCAAAAGAGACCATGTGTCCTAACGACACTTCTCCAAAATTGAATCCAAAAGGGGAGCTCAAACTTGCAGCCCTCCACATAGAAAATGGTCAAAAAGAGTCAAGGGGTGGATAGAAAAGGCTTTAAAATTGTCTAAGTATAGAAGTGTAAACGGAGAATGCCAAGTGTCATAGTGGGTATTCATCTCTAAGAGGGTTGTCCTAAGGAAGAGACCCAAATAAGCACGAGCTAAATAATCCATGTAGCCCAAACTCTAAAAGTAAGAAGGACCATTGAAAAGTCCACACATATGCGAGGGCCGACAAGTGTTAACTTGACACTCCTCCAAAGGAAAACTTTGGGTTGGGTTTGCAAGCAAGCATGGTGCCTCCACGTGTTTTATCAAGAGGGGTAGAATTAGTTGAATAGTCAATGTATAAGCCAGGCCGATAGAGGCTGCCAAATGTCTTAATGGCACTAATTTAGAGTTAAATCCAGAAAAGGGTTTCTAAACTAGTGCCATACTTGACGCATGTCCTAGAGGAAAGCGGGCCATTGGGGAAAAAGTTGGTTCTTTTCCCCTTGTTATCTCAAAAGGGGTAAAATTTACAAAATGGCCCACAACTCCACCCAAGGAAAAAGTCAACATTTAGGCCCAAGTCAAAACCAAGGTGGGGAGTCGGAGGAAAGGTGAAAATTTTCCTTTCATCCAAAAGGCACAAAGGTAAAAATGGAAGCACATTTCCCAGCCAACCAAAAGGAGCCACGTGTCAGCATAGCTTCGGGATGTGGGAGTTTATTGCTTTGCATTTTTGTGTCAAAAGGGAAAAAGATAAATTACGGACCCGTAAACCCAATTTTGTTCCAATATGGCTGCCACGTGTCCCATACGAAAAGGGGGACCCATTTTCAAATTGCTTTCCCGCCCATTCATACGGACTCGATATAAATTTAGAAGGGGCATATCTTTTAACTTAGGGCTTGAAATATTTGGAATCTAACACCATTGGAAATCTCTCGGCCTCACCTACTCCATGGAGGTCCAAACTTTAAATTTGAGGGGTTAGGTAAAGAAAAATATAGGAGATGTCTACGGGCCTTCAATGCAGATCCATCTATCTCGAACAACTAGATCGGATTCGATTTGTTTCCACTGCTTTCCTTTTCTTTTGAGGCGCCAAACCACGGATCGATGCAAAGTAAAGGTGGATTTGGGGCATAATCTATCGAAGCATTAAAAATAGTGGTTGAGCTTCGACCTGCGTTTCCCGCTTCTCTCTCTCTCTTTCTTCTCTCTGATCAAATCTATAAATATGGGGGCAGGATTCATTGTAAAGGGTTGGAAATTATTTATTTTGTAGGCTCCCTTCTCCTTCTAGCAAAGGGATTTGTGGGGTTCAGGCCTTCCATTAAAATTGTAATACGTTTCTTCCTTTTGGTTACTTTGTAATGAACTGTATCAATCCATAGAGCAATAAAATATGTTTGTGATCGATCTTAGATCCTTTCTTGTTTCTTTTTCTTCCATTTGGTCTCCCATTATAGATCTGGCTATCTATGCTTGTTTATTGTATGCATTTTATTGATTTGTGTCAAAGGAAAAATAAGTGTTCATCATTCCTTTGGTGCATCACCTAGTAGTTTAGTTATTTCTTATTTCTTGTACTCTTTTATCCCTGTCTCCTTGGCAAGTTTTAGATTAGGTATAGAAATAGATCCTCTGCAAATCCTTACGTATGCACCTAAATAGAGGGATAAGGAACCACCTTTAATCTGAGAGATTTTCCATTTTTGCAAGGTCCCACACCTTAAGAAAAGTTCAATGTTATGTAATCACACCAAATGACCTTGCCTTAGAAAAGCAAGATCTATAACTCATTTAGGGGTGCTTTGTGATTTCGCACTAACAATTTTAGCACACCTGGTGGACTAAGAAGTCTCCATCTTATTACAGTAGGAAATGATGTACACTTGCTGTGATTCTGGATTTTAAGGACTTTTAAAGCTGTACATCTAGTGACTCCAAAAGAAGCAAATCTACTAGTTTCAATGTAGTTCAATCAAGTTCATGAGAAGAATACAAACACGGTTAAGAACCAGAGAAGAGGGACTGTTTGTCTATCTAGACTTATCCCTAGATAGAGGGAGAAGAATAATAAGAGTCCAGAGGTCTCTATCTCCACCAAGAAGAGATTTATCAACACCTACTCTCGGCGACCATTCATTCAATCAAGAGGGGTGCTCAAACATATCATAATGGCTCATCCAAATCCTTATGTTAACTTGACCGGTAGTAGTCCACTTTCCTTGAATTCTCAAAATCTAGTTCCTATTACACCATTAAAGAGTATCCCATATTTCACTAGGGAAACCAAACTTCTCTGGTGATCATGTCTAAGATATTGCAAATGTCAGACAATCCACAATATCCATGAGATGGACATTATGGTGAAGCTACTCGCTTCTTCACTCAAAGGGAAAGCTTCACAATGGTTCAGGAGTCTTGAGGCAGGCTCTATCAAAAATTGGAATCATTTATGCACAGCCTTCACAACCAGTTTGAAGAAAAATGTGAAAACTTGTCTTTGTTAGAGCAACTAACAACTATCAAGAGAGCCCCAAACGAGCAGCTGATAGACTTCAACCTTAGATTCCAGTGGACCTGGGACAGGATTCCAACAATAGTAAAGCCTACAAATGAAGGTGCCTTCTTATACTTTCTTAGGGCTTTAAATTCTGATATTTCTCGATGATTCAGCCATTGGGGCGCTACATTTCCAACGGCCTATAGCCTTTCCCTAGGGGTTGAAAACCGTTCGATTCAAGCTAGTAAAATCACTCCTAGGCCATCCATGCCTCTGTACCCTAAGTTAGGAAACCCAAATACTAGCCAAATGCCTACATTAGCTCCTATACCCACCCCTAGGAGTCAAAGCTCAGCTGAAGCTTCCACTTCATCATCTAACACCTCTAAAGAGATTCAGGAAGTGATGAAGCAACTATAAAACCTGGGAAATGAGCTAGTAACCATCAAAAGACAATAGGCTCAGAGTTCCAAGCCATATCAACCCTAGGCTCAATATCAAGCTAGACCCCAAAGATCAACAGAATAGGCCACCACCTCAGACTCTAAATCAAAGACAGAACCAAGGAAAACCTCAAGCTGCTAGACCTTTCAAGTCTTATGATCCAAATACAACTTCAACATCAAAGGCATTGGTTCCTGCACAGAACAATATGGCATAAGAACATGATTGGTGTTTTCCATGCAGTTAGCCACATAACCAATCAATTTGTGTTAATGGTGCTCTAAATCAGGCTTTGATGGTGCAAATCAGTATGTTTCCACAAGAACTTGTCCCAGAGGGATATCAACAACAAGGAGATCAACAAAGTGAACCTCTAGGAGAGACTATGCTTGTCTATTGGCAGGATGAAGACTTCTGCGGGTTGAATTAGTTCCCTCCTCAAAATGTGGCTACCAATACATGGTCCAAAAAGAGAAGTATTGGAGAAGGCCAACCATTGAACTCAGGTGACCCTCAACCTTCCATCACTCCATAAGGTCCTGGTGTTCCAAGTGCAACTCCCAACATGCAGAACCAATCCAAGCCACCTTCCAAATCCAGTCAGGCACCGGTTGTAACAACCCATGTGCAAGAAAGAAATGTGTCTAGGAAGGGGCAGCAAAAAGATAGCTCATTCAATATTATTGAGCAAATGAAGAGGAAAAGTGTGAAAATTTCACTATGGGAGTCATTGGCCATTCCAGGGTAGAGGGATCTGTATAGATTGCCATGCAGAATTGGTCAAGTTCAAATCAACCCCCTAACCAACAAGAGAGAGTGCTTTCCAATGCAGTTCAACCTGAGAGGAACCAAGGAAAAAAAAGGTAAGAACTTGAGACCTCCTCCATTCTATGTCTCATTAATTATTGGAGACAAATTAGTGCACAATTGTATGATTGATTCTTTGGGGCTAGTAGTTCTATGATGCCCAAACAAATAGCTGATCAGTTGGGTCTCCAATATGAAGTCATCTCTAGAGGAGTAGTTCAATTAGATGGGACAACAGTGACCACTGTGGGAATCATCAAGGATCTGAGTCTCACTCTACATGCCTACCCCAATGTGACTGTCTTACAAAACATGTCCATCATATATTTGCCACCACATTTTGCTTTGTGTCTGTCTAGGGACTTCACTGCCAAAATTGGAGGCTACTTGTCTGTTGATTGGTCACATATGCTCTTTAGGACAAGGTATGGGGAAAAGGCCACAGTCAGATCTAAACCCATTGCATGGACTATCATATTGAATCTTATGTGCCTAACCCAATCAATGCCAACTTCTCATGTTTTGATCAAGAAGACCTCCTAAGCACTAATGAAGCAAATACCAAGTTGGGATGTATCCCAGACTTGACTCTAGATGAGTGGGCCAAAAAAGACATGCTTTTGACCCCTATAAGGAGATGGAAGAATCTAAGTGGGTGTTTACTGTCTACATGAAGAGAATCATCCTCTTCCTACCGTAGTTAAGCCAGAACATAAAGATGACAATGAGGTATGGCAATTATTCTTTGATGGCTCAAGGAGTAGACAAGGAGTTGGAGGAGGAGCTATGATTGTGTCTCCCAAAGGTATGAAATATTATTCAGCCTTTAGATTCCAGTTTGCTTGCTCAAATAACACTACTGAATATGAGGCTTTAGTCCAAGGTCTTCATTGGGAAAGGAAGATAGGGATCAAGAATTTGCAAGTGTTTGGTGATAGTGAACTGGTTGCCAATCAAGTCAGAGGACTTAATGCTGTCAAGAATGACCTGCTCAAGAACTATAAGAATAGAGTATGGGATCTCATGGAGGATTTCAAAGCCTTCAGCATTGTGTCCATACCCGGAAAGAAAATGAAACTACTGATAGACTTGCGGCAAACTGAGAGCAACATTTGATGTGGTGGACAACATCAAGAGAGACAAAGGACAACCACATATCCATGTGGTTGTGAGGCCAATAGTGCCAGATAATAATACATGCTAGCAGTGTTTGAGAATGATCAACAAATCATTAAATTTTTGCAAGAAGAAGCTGAATTCTCAGCTAGAAACTAGAGAAAACTAGAGAAGCAGTATGAGAATCAGATAGTACAGTTGCATACAAACAAGCTTCCCAAAGGCTTAGTGACACTGGAATCCATTTTCAATCCTAAGGACCAACTCGAAAAGAGAAAGCTAACATGTAAATCAAAGGAGAAGATTCAGAGTCAATCCCAGTCGGAGAAGACAAAATAATTCAAATTGGCAAAGTGGCCACCAAGCAAGAAAGGTATGAATTCATACAACTTTGCCAAGAATTTCCTGATGTGTTTTCTTGGAGTTATGAAGACCTAAGAGGGTTCAATCCAAAACTAGCACAACACACAATCGAACCGGATCCAACCGCTCACCCATTAGGTAGAAGCAGAGACCAGTCAACCCACATATTGAGCCTCTAATGAAGGAGCTAAACAAGATAATAGAGGAAAGCATCATATTTCCAATCAAACACTCAAGTTGGGTTGCAAATCTGGTCCCGGTTAGAAAGAAAAATGGAAAAATCAAGCTATGTGTTGACTTTAGAGATTTGAACAGAGCCTCCCTCAAAGATCACTACCCACTCCCTTCAATGGAGTAGATCTTGTAAGTGGTGTCTGGGTTAGAGAGATTCTCTCTCTTAGATGGCTACTCAGGATACAATTAGAACATGGTGAAAGAAGATAATCAGTTTAAAACTGCTGTTCACTACCAAATAGGGCAGCTATGCATACAAAAAAATTCCATTTGGACTGTCTAATGCTGGTGCTACTTTCCAAAGAGCCATGGATAAGGAATTCAAAGGGATAATCAACAAAATAGTCTTGATCTATCTGGATGACATCACTTTGTTCTCCAAAAACATAATAGACCACCGTTTTCACCTAAGGCAAGTGTTTCAAATATGTAGGAGATTTGGGGTATCATTGAACCCTAAAAAATGCATATTCTTGGCCCATGAGGGTGGGATTTTAGGCCATATTGTGTATAAGGAGGGTCTGACAATTGACCCAAAGAGAGTTGAAGAAATAAGATCACCGCCATTGTCAAGCCACAAGAAAGATCTTCAAAGCTTCTTAGGGAATATCACTTTGTTCGAAGGTTTGTCCCAAACTTTGCTGCCCTTTTTAAGCCAATAACATTGATGTTGAATAAGATCTTAGCATTCAGATGGACAACTAAATGAAAGGCAAGTTTTGAAGCTATCAAAGAGGCCATATCACAAGCCCCAATTCTTGCGAATCTATATTTTTCCAAGGATTTCATATTGTATGCCTTTGGTGGTAGTGACACTATCTCTACAATCTTAGTTCAATAGAACAAAGAAGAAACAGAACAACCAATTTCCTTTTTTAGTCAAGGTCTGGAGGACTATGAAGTAAGATATTCCTTCATTGAAAAGTAGGTCTTGGCAGTGATCAGAGGATTGAAGAAGTTTAAGCATTTGGTTTCAAACAACAAAATCCAACTATTTTTTTCCCATGCAGGAGTCAAAGAATTCCTTCTTAGCAAGCACTTAAATGATACACATGTAGGATGGATCACTCGTGTCATGGAATATGACATTGATATCAAGGTAACTAAGTTGGTCCATGGGAAGGGCTTGTGTGAACAACTAGCCTCAGGTCAACAAGATGAAACAAACAATGAGAAGGAGGCTATTGTTGTTCTACAAGATGATCAAGAAGAAGGGAGAAATGATGTACCTGCTCCTTGTTGGACTGGTGTCATCACCAATCCGGCACTATGATAATTCTTCACCGGGAACTCCTCGTGCTATGATTATTTACTAATGCACAGCCTTTAGTTTGGTGGATGTAATCTGGAAACAAAACAACAACATAACACAAGAATACCATCGACTATGATAAGACGGAATGATGACAAATCTGAAATATCAAAGTAAATTATAATATTAACATGAAATTGTTACAATCTCACCCATGAGGTACTTCAAGTGTTATTGACTTCACTTGCCTTTCACCAAGACTATGGGAGAAACTTTACAATTACACCTCTTAATGGCTTCTTCAACACACCTTTAAACTGATGGCTTCCTTTGCACACTTCCTACAATATTTCTCACTACTTCCTTCTATGCTAAATGAGGGGGGTGGCCTCTCTATTTATAGAACTTCCAGGCTTATCCATCTTATCTCTAAGATAGGATAAGAAATCCACTCTAACGAATCATATTCCATACCTTAACTCTTATCTGTACATGTAAGCTTATCTTTTAAGATAAGATAAACCTTATCATTTTACATGGGTTCCACATTTTTAGACTTTTTACAAATAAAATACACAAAATATTTATGACCTCACTCCTTGTCCTTATTACCAATATAATATTTCTAATTCCTAATCATGTAGACCCTACTTCTCTAATTACC
This sequence comes from Taxus wallichiana var. yunnanensis, assembly GCA_018340775.1. Lineage (NCBI taxonomy): Eukaryota > Viridiplantae > Streptophyta > Pinopsida > Cupressales > Taxaceae > Taxus > Taxus wallichiana. Next base: position 431,149,666 of record CM031242.1, on the reverse strand, counting down.
CAAACTTTGACATTTTAACATTACCGGACCACTTACGACAAATATTTACTTTTTACAACATTCCTATTGTACTTTGACTGTTACCATACTCCACATTATTGGTGGCACCGTACTGACAGCACCGTTATCTTCTATTAGATGCTACTACTAATTATACTTAACAACATCCTATTCCTAATACATACATTAATGAAATAGAAATTATGGAGGAAAATTTTAGTGTCGACAAACCCAATACATGATGCACTTCCTTCGAACAGGCATGTGCCCTCATGGGATGAGTAAAGCAAAAAGAAGACATTTCAGGCTACAGGCCATCCCATATGTTCTTATTGATGGTGTCTTGTTGAAAAGAGACATCAATGGAATTCTTCTGAGATGCATTGGGACAGACCAGGTGGAGAAGGTACTACAAGAATTCCATGTTGAAGCAGCTAGAGGTCATTTTTCTCCAAGAGTGATAGCATTCAAAATCATGAAAGCAGGATATTATTGGCCCGAGTGTTTAGTGATGTTACACATGGATCAAAATGTGTAAAAATTATGCATTCTTCAAAGGCAAAGGAGGCTAAGCAACACTTCCATTGCACCCAATCTCATTCGACCAACCTTTCATGCAATTGGGATTGGACTTCATTGGATTCATCAATCCAAATTCAAGCTAGGGCCACAAGTGGATTTTGATAGCGACAGATTATTTCACCAAGTGGACTAAGGCAGTGGCACTCAAGGAAGCCAATGAGTCTAGTATCCTAGATTTATATGAAGTGATATTAACTAGATTTGGAGTACCAGCCACCATCATATCAGATAATGCATTAGCATTTATAGGTTCCAAGATCACAGGATGGGCTGTCAAGAATGGGACTTATTTGAGTACTTCATCAAACTATTACCCTCAAGGTAATGGCCAGGCTGAATCCACAAACAAGAACCTGCTAAAGATCATCATAAGAACTCTTGATGAGAATCAAAGGACTTGGCACACAAAGCTCAAAACGGCCTTATGGGCTAATAAAATGACACCCAAGAGATCTATAGGTAGCTCCCCATTCAAGCTTGTCTATGGGAAAGAAGCAGTGTTTCCTATATCACTTGAGTTACTAGCATTGGAGCTTGTGAGGCAACTAGAGATGTCTAAATTTGGACCAATGGAGGCCAAATATGCGGAGTTGATAGAATTAGAAGAGATCGAGAGCATACTCTCTAAACATTAGAAAAGAATCAAAGCTTCAATCAAGAAATGATTTGACAAGAAGGCAAAAGTAAGGACCTTCCAGGAAGGAGACTTGGTTTTGAAATGGGATGCAGATCGAGAAAAATAGGAAGGCATTCCAAATTTAATGCCATCTGGAGTGGCCCCTATATGATAACAAGATGCAAAAGTAGTAATGCTTTCCAATTGTCTATGTTGGAGGGCAAAGAGTTATAGATTCTAGTGAACAGGATCTATCTTAAGCACTGCTACTAAAAGGGAAGTCTCATCATGTACATATTAGTTTATTTTCTCTTTCCTCTAAGTTCTTATGCACGTTGTCTTGTTATAGTGTAGATTGCTTTTTTCCTAAATGCTTTGCATACTCTGCATGTTCCATTTAGAGCATGTATGATTTCAAATTTTGTATATAGTCGTGGTGCTATTTTGTTGCTCTTATGCAGTCCATTCAGAGAGACAGATGAAGCCCTGAGTTAAAACAATTTTCTACTCTCAGAAACCTTCATTTCAATATTTTCTTATGAAATTTGAGAGTGCAAGCAGCCGGGCTCGTGAATCAGAGGCATAATTAGTATCATAATATCATTCTTGACTCCATGCCCAACAGATATGACAAGGCAATTGGTATTTTCATCTAACAGAAGATACCCCGTGAGTCACCAAATTGTTATCCATATTTCACCCTCCATGTAAAATATTGGATCGAGTCACGACCCCGCATATAAGGAACCTAAGAAAACTCATTCAAATCTTGTAAACCGGTCGCAAAAAGAGTCAACCATAGAGTAACGGAGGTTAAGAGAGATCAAGGGATCTGTCTGCAAAAAATAAACGACTCTGTCGGGCGTTTCCACATCTTAAATCCGTTCTCCAGTCACAAGTAGACTCAACAATGGGATAACGGGGTTAGATAAGAAGGAGTGATTCTACAAGAGGAACTAGAGACAAGAAGGGGAAGAAATGGTAAAGATCCGAAGTCCCCAGATCGAAATGGTTCAGGAAGAAGCCCAAAAATGACTAAGTATGAAGGAGGCTGCGGAAGAGACCACGTGTCCTAATGGTGCTTCTCCAAAAGTGAATCCAAAAAGGGGAGCTCAAACTTGCACAAGCCCTCCATGTAACAAATGGTCAAAAAGGGTCAAGGGGCGGACAAAAAGGCTTTCAAATTGGCTAAGTATAGAAGTGTAAACGGAGAATGCCAAGTGTCAGTGTGACGCATCTCCAAGAGTTGGTCCTAAGGCGGAGACCCAAATAAGCGCGAGCTCGCTATTTAGCACAAAGTCTAAAAGTAAGAAGGACCATTAAAAATTCCACAGATATGCAGAGGCCGACAAGTGTTTACTCAATGCTCCTCCAAAGGAAAACTTTGGGTCGGGTTTGCAAGCAAGCGTGGTGCCTCCACATGTTTTATCTAGAGGGGCATAATTAGTTTAATAGTCAATGTATAAGCCAGGAAGAGGCTGCCAAGTGTCTTAATGAAACTAATTCAGAGTTAAATGTAGAAAAGGGTTTCTAAATGAGCACCAGACTGATGTGTGTCCCAGAGGAAAGTTGGCCATCGGTGAAAAAGTTGGTTCTTTGCTCCTTGTTATCTCAAAAGGGATAAAAGTTACAAAATGACCCGCAATTCCACCCAAGGAAAAAGTCAACATTTAGGCCCGAGTCGAACCAAGGTGGGGAGTCGGGGGAAAGGTGAAAATTTTCCTTTCGTCCAAAAGGCACAAAGGTAAAAATGGAAGCACATTTCCCAGCCAACCAAAAGGAGCCACGTGTCCAGGCGGAGCTTCGGGCTGCGGGAGTTTTTTAAGCTTTGCATTTTTGCGCAAAAAGGGAAAAAGATAAATTACGGACCCGCGAACCTGATTTTTGTTCCAATATGGCTGCCACGTGTCCCATACAAAAAGGGGGACCCATTTTTCAAATTTCTTTCCCCTGCCCATTCGTATGGACTCGATACAAATTTCGAAGGGGCATATCTTTTGACTCAGGGCTTGAAATATTGTGAATCTGACACCATTGGAAATATATTAGCCTCACCTACACCATGTAGGTTTGAAACTTTAATTTTGAGGGGTTAGGTAAAGAAAAATAGAGATGTCTTCGGGCCTTCAATGCAGGATCCATCTATCTCAACAACCAGATCGGATTCGATCTGTTTCTACCATTTCCTTTTCTTTCAGGTGCTAAACCAAGAATCGATGTAGTAAAGGCAGATTTGGGGCATAATCTATCGAAGCATTAACAAAAGTGGTTGAGCTTCACCTGCATTTCTTGCTTCTCTCTCTCTCTCTCTCTCTCTCTCTTTCTTTCTCTCTGATCGAATCTATAAATATGAGGGTAGGATTCATTGTAAAGGGTTGGACATTCTTTGTTTTGCAGGATCCCTTTTCCTTCTAGCAAAGGGATTTGTGGGGTTCAAGCCTTCCATTAAAATTTTAATAGGTTTTTGCCTTTTGGGTACTTTATAAAGAATCGTATCTTTCCATAGAGAAATAAAATATGTTTCGTGATCGATCTTAGATCCTTTCTTGTTTCTTTTGCTTCCATTTGGTCTCCCATTACAGATTTGGCTATCTATGCTTGTTTCTACCTTTTGGCTACTCAGAATGAATCGTATCAATCCATAGTAGAGAAATAAAATACGTCTCTGATCGATCTTAGATCCTTTCTTGTTTCTTTTGCTTCCATTTAGTCTCTCATTATAGATCTAGCTATTTGTGCTTGTTTATTGTATGCATTTTATTGGTTTGTGTCAAAGGAAAACTAAGTGTTCATCATTCCTTTGGTGCATCACCTGGTAGTTTAGTTATTTCTTATTTCTTATACTCTTTTATCCCTATCTCCTTGGAAAGTTTTAGATTAGGTATAGAAATAGATCCTCTACAAATCCTTACGTATGCACATAAATAGAGGGATAAGGAACCAACCTTTAATTTGGAGAGATTTTCCATTTTTGCAAGGTCCCACACCTTAAGAAAATTTCAATGTTATGCAATCACACCAAATGACTCTTCCTTAAGAAAAATAGATCTATAACTCATTTGGGGGTGCTGTGATTTTGCATTAACAACACTCTAAACAACATGAAACAAATTGATCCATGTCTCTACAAAGTCCTCTCTGATGATACAACTGTCTCAAGGTGGCATGCATCTTCTTCACCCAGGATGGGCTGAATATGGTTTACAATGTGCCTCTATCGAATATCCTGTCTCAAGCCTCCTTCTATGGGAACATAAATCCGCCACCGTGCCCGAGATGACCATATGCCTTTAAATAAAAACCATCAAACTTCCCCTCAAGGGGTCTTTGAGACTCGATCTCTGCTCTGGCTACAATGTAGAAGCTGTCGTGAGGAAGCTCTTTGTAGAATCCTGCTCCACAAATTTGTGCTCACTGAGGTGGCCATAGCCACATGCCTCCGTCTACTAAGAGTGTTTACAACCACATTCTCCTTCCCTTTCACATTCTCTATCTCCATATCATACTCATAAAGCAACTCCATCCAATGCCACTGACGAGCGTTGAGATTGGGCTGCATGAAGAGGTGGTGAAGACTCAAGTGATCAATCTTGAGTGTGAATCTCCTGCCAAGAAGAAAATGTCTCCATCGAACCAAGGTGTGCACAATTGCTGCAAGCTCAAGATCATGAGTTATATAATTAAGCTCATAATCTTTGAGTTTTCTAGACTCAAAAGCCACCACTCTACCTTCCTACATCAATACACCTCAAAGTCCTACCAAAGAAGCATCCGTGCATACAAAAAACTCACCTTGTGGATCCGGCATTGCAAGAATAGGTGCTGTAGTGAGACACTCCTTCAGTGTCCTTAAGGCCTGCTCACATTTGACTGACCAAACAAACTTATTCACTTTTTTTGAAGGGAAGTGAGGGGTGCACAATCCGAGAGAAGTCCTGAAAAAACCTCCTGTAATAACCTGCTAACCCCATGAAGCTGCGCACTTCACCACGGTGTGGGTGATGGCCAATCCATAATAGCTCCAATCTTGGAAGGATTGACTTTGATACCTTCCCGAAATGATATGACCCAAATACCGCACCTCTGTCTGAAAGAATTCACACTTCTCCAAGATCCTGTAAAGCTGCTTTGCTCACGAAGACACTTTGAAGAACCTAGCAAAGGTGCCCTCATGCTCCTCACGAATACGTGAGTAAATCAAAATGTCATCGAGGAAGATGAGCATGAAGTGATCTAAGAAGGTCCTAAATACCCCATTCATCAAAATCATAAACACTGCGGGGTGTTAGTTAACCCAAAAGGTACCACTTTGTGAACTCATAGTGGCCATATCTCATACATGGAAGGCGTATTATGAATATCTACCTCTCAAATCCTCAACTGATGGTAGCTTAACTTAAGGTCTATCTTAGAGAAAATGTGGCTCCCTTCATCTGATCAAACAAATCATAAATGCACTGAAGAGGATAACGATTCTTGATAGTTACTTTTTTCACCAAGCGGTAGTCAATACACAACCGTAAGGATCCATCCTTCTTCTTTACAAAGATCACTGGTGCACCCTAAGGGATACACTAGGATGAATTAGGCCTTTCTCTAGAAGGCCCTCAAGCTGCAACTTGAGCTTGTAGAGCTTAGGGGTAGTCATCCGATAAGGTGCTCGTGAGATAGGCTCTGCTCCCGGAACCAGATCTATATGAAAATCTATCTCACGTGGGGGCGGTAACCCTAGTAGCTCCCTTGGAAAGACATCAGAAAACTCTCTCAAAATGGGATGGTCATCTAGCGATGGTCCACTAGACCCATCCTTTGATCGGTCACTAATTGTGATGATCAAACATCTAACAACCCCATTGCACACACCGCTTAAGCTGCATAGTGGAGATGGTATGAATAGAAATGGGTCTCCTGACCCCCGCTATCACTGCCTCAACTCCTAGATCATCTATACAAGATATGATCTTGTGGTAACAATCCACTCGGCTCTGTGTGTAGATAATGAGTCCATGCCCAAAATGACTCCATAAAAGCCCAACATAAGGATACAAAGATCCAAGAGTAGTGGTGAAAGGTCCAAAATCGACTACACACTCCTTAACTAAGGAGTCTACAAAGATATTAGTTCCGTGAAGCCATCTCAACATCCTAACTATGACCTTGCCTAACTACTAGCATCCATCGCATCACTCTACTAAAGATGGTGTAATAAAGGAATTAGAAGAACCAGAATCAAACAAAATGGAGGTAGGAATACCACCAATGCTACTTGTAGTCTCAATAACTGTACTTTGATGCTCTGCTGGCGGTTCTTGACCGCTGCGTACATCCTATGACTGCACCCCATGTCACCAATAATAGGCTCTGAGATCTGTGTCTTACCCTTGTTATTAGGGTTCTGTGGGCAGGTCTCTCCAAAAGTGTCCAGTAATACCACATCCAAAACAACCACCCGATCCTCTCCCATGAGTAGCATCTCTAGTGAGTACCTTATAGGGGTGTGCTGTGGATCCTGATGACCCGGCTGTGGGACTCTTTGCCGAGGTCTTTGATGGCAAGCTCCTACTGACTAAGCTCTAGGTGCTCCCTGTGTCCTAATGGGACCCCTAGGAGGAGGCCCCATACTCTGACCCCTCTGTGCATCAAATCTCTATGGAGGTCTATATGGTGGGTGAGATTGCTTCTGCTGCTACTGTGGTTTAAAATTTTACTGTGTTGAACCCTGTCCCCCATAAGGAGGAGGTAATAACCCCCTCGATCTCGTTGTCCCGCATCTGTTGTATACAGCTCCAGACTCGGTCTCTAGCCTATTGGGTCTTTCCCCGAGTCTCCTATGCTATATAGGCCTTCTCAACGGCCTCAGCCAAAGTCTATGGATAATGGATCCGCACTGCACCTCCAATATCTAGATTCGGGCCCCAGATGAACCTGTGGATCCACACCCGCTTATCCTACATGTAATCAACATACTAGAGTAGATCCAAAATCTACTCTCATACTCAGCCACTATAAGAGATGCCTGTCGGAGGTCATGAAACTCATCAATCCTCTATTGTACGAACCTCTGAGATAAATATCTGCTCCTGAACCACTCCTCAAAGAGCTCCCAAGTAACTATCTCAGAATCCACATGGAGCTTTTGCTCCTCTGTCCTCCACTAGACGCTTACTCCATCCCTCAGTAGATGGCTCGCAACACGAGCTTTCATGTTGCTAGAATAAGGGCGAGCTTGAAGAATCTGCTCAAGCTCACCAACCAGCCTCTTCCCAAATCCACGATGTCACCGAGAATAATGTGATGGCCATAGCTTTAGGATCTCCCTGATGTGGTTTGAAGTTGTAGTTTGATGACCCCTAGGCCTCTCTACATGCTCATCCCTAAGCCTAGTGCTCCGAGACCTATCTCTGTGTCCCGAAATCTGATCTCCTTGTCCCCTCTGCGATGACTCTGCTTCTAATCGACTCCACGTGAGATTTCTCTCCTCTATACCCCTCGCTATGCCGAGGAGATGCACGAGCCTCAAATGATGTCACCCTATCATGTCCAACTGAACATTCTCCTACGGTCCCTCCGTGTATAGTGACATTAACATTCTGAAGTGTCTGTAAAATCTGTGGTAGGATAACTGCTACAACATGATCTGGTGGTGGTAAGTCTAGGTCTTTGTGAAAATACCCCTCATCTTTTCTGCACCTCCTGCACGCACTAAGGCGAGAGTTAGTTCATTATTCTAGGTTTTTACTCGGTTTCCATGTTTACTAAAATATGCAAATTTTCGAACAAAGTTGTTTTCTAGATTTAAAAGTGTTTAGGTTTCCAATTCATGTCTCAAATTTTCTAGTATGCCCAAGGGTCCAAGATTTGAACCCATGGCTTTGATACCAAGTGTAACGCCAACTAAAATAACCCACTTGAGACCCAAGAACAACTTAGGATTAGTCAAAAATTATGGGATAATTTTTTTGCTTAAAAGTGTCTACTACTGCCAGTTACAAACTAGAGTTGCCACAAGAAAGGTTTAGAGGCCAAATAAAATAATCTTAGCTCATAGTTTTCCCATTACAACAAATATTAAATCTACAGGGTCAAAAATTAGGGTTAGAATAATCATTAAGATTATGAGGGTGATTTTTCACTCTCGCACCCTCTTACAGCCTAAGAGATTCAACCTAATTTCCCCAAAATTAATGCACTTGAAACCTTCTAAAAACATTCCCATTAGATAGGAAATTTTCTCACCTTTCCAGTGATATAAATAAGTCCTCCTAACTCCCTATATTTCAAAAGTTATGGGTTGGCGGACCTTGGGAGGAAAATTTTCCCAAGGCGGGTCGACGGGCCTAGGGGAGAAAATTTTCCCTAGGGGTGGGTCTCTGGGTTGCGGGGAGAAATTTTTCCCGGAGGAGAAGTCGGTCGGTGGGGCTGGGAGGAAATCTCTTCCCATATGAAGGCCGGTGGAGCGGGGATAAGTTTTGGATATTTTCCTGCTTGGGTGAAAAGCCACCTTTGCACCCGCACACCCGCAAGTCCACAAGGGACATGTGGTGCCTCTTTATCCAATGCAGAGAAAGGCTGGGTGGCCGGGATAAAATAATTTTATCACCCAAAAGGGTGAAAAGGGTAAAATTCACCCGTGCCTCCTCTCGACATGAAAAGATGCCACGTGTCGACCCAACCATTGGTTTTGGGTTGGCATGGTCGGTGGGGATATTTTGGAAATTTTTCCCAAAAGTTTTCTCAAGCGTCGAGGATAAAAAGATCCGCTCCTCCGCCGATGCCTTGTGAAGCTATGTGGCAAAACTCTTTGATTGGTTGCGGTCGACGGGGCCATGGAGGAAAAATTACCAAATATCCTTTTTGGACTTAGATCATTTTTAGACAAAATGAAGGTTTGCGGGTTAGCGAAGTGGCGGGAAACTTCATGACTTTACACTTTTTTTAGAAAAAGGTAAAAAATAAAAGTTTGAGCCCGCGGGTCCACCCAAGAATATTTTATTCATTTAAATTTGATAGTTAGATTATTTTGAAGCCAAATGAAGTAAAACTTCAGAAGGCCATAACTTTTGATTAGGAGCTTGGTTTTTGGCAAATTTGATTTTGATAAATTTTAAAGGGTCAATTTTGAGAAAACATTCTGCAAGCTTCTAAAATGTGAACTGGTATTTTTAACTTATAAACTTTTGTTCAATTTCGACATTATTTCTTTCTCAACATGTCAAACAAACATGGAGGATTGCACTTGGAGGAATTTAGGTTAGATTGTGAGGGTTAATTTGTTTGATTGATTTGCAATTCCAAATTACTAGTTTTTATACAGCAAGATGTCTGTAATTTAGCCTTTGCTAAATTTGAAATATTCTATAATAATTTCTTAAGTGTTAAGGTCTAATTGAGATCATTTTGATCATATTAGGTTCAATTTGACATTTCATTTGTCTTCTGTAGTTTGCAGAGTCATTCTGTACATTTTCTGATTAATATTTTGCAGTTTTGAAAACATCTAACAGAGATAATATTCAAATAGACTGTTTTCCAATTATCATCTTCTAAGTATTAGAATTCATTTCAAATCCAGATTAGACACATTAAGTTGATTCAAATCAAAGTATTCAAATGCCAAAATACAACTTCAAGTTTTCCAAACACGTGTTATTGCAAAAAGCAGAGTATCATGACATTTCATCATACGTATTTTTTTTTCTTTTCAATAGATAATTCAAAATACATTTCAAACACAGACTTGCAAAGAACGCCAAATTATTTGAACAAGGTAAAAAAATTCCATTGATTCAAAAATTCCTTACAACTTTCTTTTCCATTTCATTCCCAAAAGACAGAATATAAATATTTCTTTTCCTTCATTCAAAACAGAAAATATAGTGCATATTTTTCACATTTTGAATCACAACTTTCATAACCATTACACAACTTCATTTCCATCATTAATAATATACAAGGTCATCCACTTCCAAGTGGGAAAGGGTTGCAATAAATAATAAACTCGGAAGGAACTGCCAAAACTATGTTTTTCCTCTACTTCGTAACAACAACATGCAGATCCATCATTCTCCAATTTTGATCATAACAAGACAGGGGGAAAGGCAACGCTCTCCACCCAACCAAGACATCCAATGAAAATGAGAAGCCATCCTTCTTCATTGGCCCCCGAGCCCCAACCACAATGCAATAACATATGTGTTTCAACTCCACGCAACAATCAAGCTTCCATAAACACACATGTAATATTTCACATGAACATTTCATATTTAAAACACACCCAAAGAAAAACAGCGGTTTACAACACAAAAAAATGAAAAAGAATCAGCTTCACCATGCAATCCAAAGGAGCAAGAAACTATGGGGGATGTTGCTTATGCCTCCCAAGGGGAATGGGTATCACCACCTGAGAAAAACTACCAAAATAGATAATTTCAAAACCCCGACATGCCCTTATGCCTCCCTTAAGTACCCCTTATTCCTCCCATTTCCTTATGCCTCCCCAACTTCTTAACTCGCCCCATAACGAGTAAATAAATGCAAGATATTTCTTTGTAAGGTGGAACCTAAATCCCAATCCCCCACACTTATACCTCCCCAAAACACTTATTCCTCCCACAAAATAACCCATAGTCTTCTCCTACACCATTCCTAGGCAGTCTACCCAACCAACCAACAAGCAAAAACAAACATACAACCATTCACATATTCATAAAAAGGAAAGAAGAGCATTTTCAAGAGCCAAGCTCTTACCTCTCCATGATGGATTTTGTTCCAAGGTTCAATCAAAACAAGCTTTCCAATAAAAAAGCAGTCCAAGATCAACAATCTACCAAAGATGCAACAATCTCCAACTCTCTCTCAATTTGTAAGAGCTCCAAAACCAAAAGCAAGTCGCCAAAATGAAGTCATAAAAGTTAAGTAACCCAAAAACAAGCAAAGGAATTCGAATATATAGAAGAGGAAGAGAAAGGATGATGTGGATCCATGTAGGATGCCACATCACACATCCTCAACTCCAACCCATAAGCCAACTTCAATCTCCAAGGCACAATAAATAAGTAGGTGAACAAATGAAAATTTACTTACACACTCCAAAACAATCCCACACCCCATAAGAACTGAAATTAATAAAATGTAAGAAAGTGTAATTAAAGCATACAAATTGACTTACAAAAATGTATAATGAAGGCTAGATTTAAACTCTCCAACCATAGGTAAGGTTGGTATGCAAATTTAAGAGGTATGGGACAAGTTTAACTTGTCCCACAAGCCTCAAAATTAGCCTCCAAGGAAAAATTCAGATTTCAAAAGAAGGTGGAGTGTTTCATACTCCAAAATTTACTTACATAACTCTTACACATCACTTACACTTATCTCACAACATTTAATACAAGAGCCAACAACTCCTATAATTACTTTCTTATGTCCCAATTTGATTACTCATATTACTTTATCGCAATTTATTTCAATAATAAAAATGGAAAGCACATCACTTATAAAACACACATAACATTGACAAAGGACCAATTAAAAGAAAAACATAAATCCCTTGGTCACATTCGAAGGTGATCCCCCCATGGGAATCCCTAACAACAATCAAACACACACAAAAAATACAAGCTGCCATGGTGACCTTGTTGAATTCATCTAGAATTCCAATGTGGTTGGTTTCAATCCCCGATGTTTATTGTGATATTTTAACCTACAAAACACAATAATATTGGTTCGGCCTTGTGGCCGTATCAGTAACATCTAAAATGAATATAAATATAATTCCAAAACCATATATACATATGAGTCAACATCATCAAGGGTTTTTATAAACTATATGATCATCAAATTAATTCCACTTTCTAGGTCTACTCAAAATATCTAATTATCAAATATCTGAACAACATCTATAATATAACCATGTCAAACAATATATTAACATCAATATATAAGAAGTTTCCAATAATCATCATGCATTATCTATGAATCAAAGTCCACAATAAACCATGATCTAACATCTAACATCATACTAAATCAAACTATAACAATGTCCATAATATAATCAATAGTGTCATGATCAATAAAAGGGTGTCAAAGGGAAGTGGGCACTACACTTCTATTGCAATAATTAGTTTAAAACATTATAATAAAAAAGACAAACCTCACACAATAAACTAGACTAAAAATGTCCGAGAACTATGTGAAATGCATCTCCGAATTATACAAAGTGTCCAAAAATACAATTTAATTTTTCTAAACTTCTCAATCTAACTTCTAAAACACTAGTAATATATCATGATAATTATTAAATATTAATGATCTTATAACTAAGTACATGTGTCTTGTGTATGCTAAAACAGAGTTAATATTAATGATCCTCGTATGGTTAACCTTTCGAACATGGTTAAATTTTTATGTTTAGGATTTTGATGGTTTTCCTGTATTTATTGAGGGCTATTATTGATTTCTCCTATTTAGTGGTTAACATTAGTGTTTATGATCAGATAGTCATATATCATAACATCTTGTGTTGCAGTGCTCCGTTTTTAGTATTTACAAGTTAAAAGATTGAGAAGATTAATTGCCTGATCAATTTGTAGTTTTAGTGTGCGCTTTGCAAATGAATATAAACGGACTAGATGTTTACCATTGGATATTTTGTGAATTTAGGATTTGCATACTTTTAGTTTTAGTTGGTTTAAATTTTATTTTCCTTGGTGTTTTTGTTTCTTGTGGTGTACTTTTGTAGCGGTTTGATCTATTTATCATATAGAAAGAAAATATGCAGGATTTCTTTTCATTATAGTTGGGATAGTTGGTTCTGTTTCTTTGTGTTGCAGCATCAACACTTTTCAGGTAATTTTCTAAGAGAGTAACTATTAGCTAAGTAATTTCTATAAAAGAATGTGCAACAATCATTCTCGTTACAGTTTCCATTGCTCTATTTCCATAGTAATGTTTTATCCTATTGTTACACAGTTGGCTTTTTTATATGGTCCCAACTACATTAAAAAATAATCCCAATTATATTGTATTTTAATTGTGGGGTATTGTTCTCCAGATTTGGCTATTCTGTTTGGGATATATATTTTTTTCTTTAAAAATTTATTTAGATTTAAATAATAGCTTTTATGTTGTAATGCAGAGTAAATGTAGAAACGTCATTTAGATTTAGATAACAAATTATATATTGTGTAATGTAGAGTAGATGAGTCTAATTTGTTGTTCATAATTTAACAATTATCAATGATATAATACTTATTTATGTGGGGTCAATGTTTTTAGCATGGTTTAATTTTACAGGTTTAGGGTGTGATATGTTTCCTTACATTTGTTTAGGGCTTAGAGTTTCTTTAAATTGATTAGTCTATACACAGTCCATTGGAGAGTCTATAGATATATCTGATGGTGAATCCTTGTACATGTGTGCTACATGAGAAAACTGTATGCAGTTGTGTTTGAAAATTTAGATTGAGAAATTTATTTGCCCTGACCTTCAGTTAGCAAGGTTATATTGTGCTTTTGGTCTCTGGACATTTTTATATAATTAGTGGATGCATTTCACATGGTTTCTTCGTATGGATAGTAATTTTTAGTCTAATTATTTGTTGTTTATGTTTTTAAACTAATTATTGCAAAGTAATTATTGAAAGGGTTTAATTTTTTTCTATTTTGTTTCCCTGTATTAATGTTAGATTTATTTACTATTTTGTTGTCCTGTGTTAATAATGGATTTATGTAACTCCATTCTTTTTGGGATATTGGAGTTGTTTTCTTTTATCTTGTTGCATTTTTTCAAATATTATATGTGTTTTCTATAGACAATTCTTTTAAATAGTTAAAATGTATTGTAAAATAAATTTGGTCCTCTGTTAACACTTATACTTAAGTTTTTTCTATAGGATTTTTAGCAATTAGTTAAAATGTATAATTAGTTAGGTTGTATTTCAAAACGATACTAGCAATCAGTAAAAATTGCAGCAATAATTCATGTTTGATCAATGAATGATTTCTATGAATATTCTTTTATCACATAGTGAAAATGGGCTTTTGAAATACTGTCATTGTCGACAAAAGAAAAAAGAAACCCATATTTGAAGAATAATGCAGATCTTTGAATCCACCAATTATTTAATATATACCTTAAAATACTAGCAATCTTTTAAATACTTGCTCTGTGGTGTCATTGTTTGAATACATGTCTTTTATTTTAGTTGAAAGTTGAAAGACTAATGAGGAGATTAAAATTCAGATTAATATCATTTTATTTAAAATTCTATTATTTTCTCTTCATTTTTAATCTTGAAGGCTAAGAAAAAAATTTCAACTGCTTCGTTTGAGGTAAGTAATTTTTAAGTTTTTAGTACTGTTTGTTTATAGTCATTTTGTATTTTTTAACGGTTTAAAAGCAAATATGCCAAGGATTTTGATTTTCTTTAGTAGGGTTCGATTTAATTTTTTTATATCTATTTTCTTTTTCTACCTTATACCAATGTCTTAGTGGGGATATTGTTTTGTTTGATTAGTGAATATTTGAGACGACATACAGAGCACAATTTCCTCTAATTTGATATGAATGAATGCTTGTTTTATTGCTCTTATAATTTTCTATAAAAAAATTATTTGGTAATTTGGAGATGCTAATTCAAACCTGTCATAATTTGAACCTATGCCAGCTGTGCGGAAGGCCCCAAGTCCTACTACTACACTTAACGAGGATGTTATTACTCTATTGATCATTAAAGGTAATTACTAATGGATAGTTAAAATATCTCTACCTATCATTTTATTTAATGCTCTGTTATTTGCCTCTTAAAAGTATTAACTGATGTTTTAGATTAATAATTTGTTTTTATTTCCTGAAGTGATTGCCATTAAAAATGTCCACAATTTCCTTGATTGCCATTAAAAACAGAATGTGTATTTCCTCTTTTTTACAAATAAAGGAGAAGATATTCATTCCCGAAGTAAACCTGAATCGAAACCTTCCTACTCTTCCCGCTCCAACAAGTTGAATCCTTCTTTCCTCCAAAACTCATGCGGGTATTCCAGAAGGGGAGAATGAAAATAGACGAAGGAAAAATAACAAAAAATATAATGAAAGAACTATAGTTGGGCAGCATATTGAATAATTTTCGGGTTCTCAATCTTGGTATGTGTTTTAATGCATGCCACACACTTGTGCCATGTGAAGGTGTTTCACTTTATGAAACCCATAATTTTCAATAACTAAATAAAAATTTTGGCTTACATGCCAAATCCCTCTAATATATATATATATATATATATATATATATATTTCATACATTTCTTTTACTTTAGTTGTTACCCATCTTAATGGTTAAGTTAAAATTAACCTTCATAATACAAGTCCACATATTTTCAACAATAAATTACCATACAAATTAGTTGAATTTTCAGGTTTATATAAAATATTCCAATACAAAAATCACCAAGTCCGTAAATAATAATTCTAATATTCTCATAAAGTCTGGCTTGATATAGCATTGTCAAATTAAACAAAGACAATTATCATCGCGGTCATGCAAAAGTCGAACAAAACAAAAGACGACCAAACCAATTAAAATAAAGTAACCTGAGAATACAAATAACCAAAAGATTCACTATCATTTATGAAATGTTTTACCTATGATTAAGGCCTTATCATGTTTTAGGAAGGATCATCAAGGTGGGTGTGGGGTTATTCATTCCGCAATTTCATGCCCCGCAGCAGGCGTGGGTCTCATTGGTTCAAAAATTTCTCGGGTGGGCGATCTATGGATGAGGCAGCCAACGCAGTGCGGGCATAGCCCCTCTTTATGACAACAAAGTGAAACTGGTTTATTGCTATTCTACCAGCAGGAACCTGTGTAAGTCCTACAATATTTTGCCTTCAGGGGGTTTGGGATCTCATCCCAAAGAGAGTTAGTTTCGTTGAAGAACAAAAATGAATAGAAGAAAGATGGATCTGAAGGGAGAAAATAAATGAATTCTGAAGTAGAAAGGTCAGAGGGTTTATGTTTTGGGCCGGTAGTAAACAGAGCCAAACTTACTCACATAAACAAAGAAAGCAATACTGATAAAAAAAATGACAAAAGTAGATATGAATATAACAGAATAAACACACAGATATGACGTAAGAAAGATCTAATGCATATAACACATGAATTCAACACAAAGTCTCAATATTTGTATTAATGTTTTCTTCTGTTACAAGAAAGCTCAAAGTCTTTCTCTCCTCACTTCTATTTTTCATACAAGATTGTCCACCTTTGAATACTACAAGTATCCAAGTATTTATAGAAGGAGAAGGAGAAAGAAGACAAAAAGGAGCCAACAACTTATTTACAAAATATCTACAAAATATCTAAAAGTCAAATGTTGACTTTGGGGCAATTTTGTGGATGACAACATCCCATGGTGCAACATGGATGATGTCATCGCGTGTGCCAACATACTTTTAAATAATTTTACAAAAATGGGATTTATCCCAGGAGGAGGAAGCCTATTCATCATCATCCCTTCGCTCAAATGGAGTGTCTTGCTTTTCTCACTGGAGAGGTGATATGATACTGAGCTCGATACTCCATGAACTTGTTGATCATCTTCTAAAGTTGATCATGATCGGGACCCTTTGTGTGATCTCCGATAACTTCGCAAGTTTCTTGTTCATCTCTGAGCCTATTAGGGAGCTTGAAGTATTCATTGCTGCCTCTATTAAGTACCCGATGAAATCGTGGCAAGCCAGAAGGTTGTTAATAGATTCTCGGTCAAAAGTGACCTCTGGCGTCAAACCTTGTGATGCAATTCCCTTGAAAATTTGAATAGTATTGTTTGCTTCTCTCAAGGTGAACGATGCGCCAAGCAACCCTGGAGACATCCTCAAGACAATATGCTCCATTTGATGTTTCGTGTCTAGGGCTTCCTCCTTGATTTTGTCTATCTTTTCTAGGACAAACTCCATTTGATCAACCCGATAGTCTAAAGTGACAAGCGCTTTGTTGTGTGCTCACGGGTGATCAATGATGCCAATTTTAACAAGTCATCAGTCGGTAGTCGACCATTTTCTAGAATGTCTTGTGTTGCAACCTGGCATGGTCCAACTCTTTAGAGATGGGTCCTGCTATTGCCTAGAGTTCATTGTTTTCCTTATCTATACTTTGGTAGAGGCCTGTGAACTTCATGATTACTTCCTCACTGTCTCTGAGGATCTGCTCTCTCTAGGAGGACACTGCTGCACCTTGTTCGCCAATCTTGGTGTATTCATTTATCTTCTCCTGACTAAGGACTTCAGGAGTTTCGGCGGTAGCTATAGGAGGTGCATTGCCCATTCTTTGCAGAGCTTGGAGAAGATGTTTGTTTTGTTCCTTTAACATTCTCTTCTTCTCCTTTGCTTCTTGCAGTTTCTTACAAAGGGCATCCACGGCTGACAAGGCCTCTCCTTGTAGGCTCTCTGATGATGTTCCCATTGTGACCTAGGTCACTGTAAAATCTGTAGGAGACATATCTTCTTTCTTCTTTATGGGATCCGGGTAGGCTATCTCCATAACCCTTTCACCTGAAGCACTTTTTGAGAAGCGAGTTATAGCTTTTTGCTTCTTTGGTCCTTTAGCCGGGATGACGGAGAAGTCCATGGGTGCAATGGGAATTTCCTCTTGTGTTGGCTTAGGTGGTCTGAGATCCATCTTGGACTTATGGGAGTGGGACTAGAGGACGAAGAAGAAACAGGGGTGGAAGGAAGAACAACTGCAGTGGACATAGGGAAGTGTGTCGAGACACTTGGTGGCGGCATGGAGAAAGGGGCCGACACACCAATGCTCATGGGATTAGGAGTCACTACAAGAGAGGAGGCCATGGGGCGGAAGGGATCTACAAGATGAGGGAAGAAATGTTGGGGGATAGATCCGCAAGGGAAGAGAAGATGGAGGAAGAGGGAGAGGGAAAGGAAGAAGACGGAGGAGAAGACACAACCAAAGGAGTGGTTGTTTGAGCAACATGAGGAGGGGAAGGAGGAGCGGGAGAGGGAATGGTTGGTACCTCACCAATTGTAGTTGTGACAACATCCTGAGTGGATGTGTCCATTGGAGCACTTACCACTTCTTCTTTTCCTGGGGACACTAAGTCCACAACTTGCTCTTTGCGGTAGTAGGAGGATTTAAGGATCTTTCTCTTGAGCAGTGCTTGCCTCTCCCACTTTATCTTTCCCTTTGCCTTTAGGAAAGTGTTCTGGCCTGGTGGGTGCATTTCCCAGGTGAGATGTGGTAAAATCTACCCCAAGATAGATGATACCATTTTTCTTACACTAATGCTCGATGTGTTGTAGAGTAGGTTGAACCCTTTCTTGGATGGTCTAGGGTGCTTTGTTCCTGTCAATATCTGCGAATGACCAATCATCCCCATCCGTGTCTAGGTAAACTTGATCAATTTCCTGATCAATTTCTAGGAAATCCTTTGGGATGATGGCCATGCCATATTGAATGATCTCTGCCAGGGCGGTAGGGAGTGATCCTTTCATCTGAGTTTGACTTCATGATTTAAGTCGATGTAGATATCCTCGATCTGAGGAACATGGATAGGATCGATCTTTGCCCTTGGAAGGCAACCATGAGGATCAAAGGTTGGCCTTTCCGAGAAATTATGCTTCAAATTGAGCAATTCAAGCTCTGCATACATCTCCCGAGCTTTACTTTGTGAGGGGCATGTGTACCTACCTACGTGGAGGGGAATGGAGTTCCTCCCTTCTTCCTCTTCATACACTTCTCGTGATAGGTGATAAGCTACCTTGATAGCTCCAGAAGGATTAGTTTGGGCCCCGCATATCTCAGCAATCTTGTGGGTTCTCCCAAGAAGTTGGCAGCTCTGAGATAGGTAAAGGTGGGGAATTGCGTAAACAACACTCCCCACTTCATTGTGGCGGTGATCACGCTTTTGCTTGTCCGACCATGAGTCATGTTGGGCCTCAAGAGGTAGATGATGCCATAGAAGAAGACATCATTGATCTTGCTGAACTGAGCTATGTTGTTCTCGAGCCTCAACTCTGGATAGTATTCATATATTTTGACCTAGGGCCATACCCCATACTGATTCAACCCTGGGTAGTCTCTCTCTGAGGCAGCTACATATACTACATAGGAGTTCATATAGAACCTCCCAGTTATTGAAAGTTGTTGAAGTTGTTTCTGAGATTGTATCACTGATAATCTCGCCCCAGCCAAAACACTTGATCGGGCACATTCTTATTCATTGTTTCCAAATACCTGAGCATCCACTTGTGAAAGTAATGGGCATCAGGGAGCCCATGTACTCTGCTTAGGAAGGTGATTGTGTCACTCAGCTCTTTTGAAAAATCACTGTGATGAATGACTTGGGGCCACCTACTCACCACCTTTTTATTCTTGAGGTACACCTCGTTCATCATCTGCATGCACTTGTCCTCATTATCGGTCCAAGTCTTCATGCAGTCTTCTTGACTTACTGCCACAAAATGTCTGTGGTGGGGGATGCCCAAGATAATCTCAAAGTGTCGGGCTGTGAGGTTGATTATCACTTTGCCGTCCTCATTTTCGACACATCTTGTGTCCTTGTT